>OY288291.1:32712574-32840178 GCA_958450335.1 Hibiscus tridactylites | reverse complement strand
TTCCAGTGAGCTCAAATCGTATCGGTATTAGAGTACCAGTACCCAAAGGGTACCGTATCGGTACATGAGGACATGTACCAGTACCCACTGGGCAATCTGCCTAAAATGAGTTGAAAAATTATATCGTTCGATTCAATAGAGCCCTAAAGACCTAAAATGAGTTGTAAAACTGTAAAATCGAGCAATCGTCTTATACTTGAGCATAAAACTTAAGAACTCGGTAAATGCTTTGTGTGAATTATATGTGGTGGAAAACCATAGGATGGTATGGTTATGTGATGTTGCTATGTGCCACATGGGCACTTGGTTGGTGGGATCCGGATACCAGTGAGAGTGTTGCAACATCATGGTAAGTTATGTTCTCGATGTTGTGTGGCCCCGGGTCCTCATTCAAATATACTCGATGGGGGATTCTAAGTATAAAGCAAATGTTCCCAACATTGTGTGGCCCTGGTCTCATTCGAAGATACTCGGTGGGGGATTCTAAGTATAAAGCAAATGTTCCCAACGTTGTGTGGCCTTGGTCTCATTCGAAGATACTCGATGGGGAATTCTGAGTATAAAGCATATGTTCCAAATATTGTGTGGCCTCGGGTCTCGCTTGAGTGTACGTTCAAGATGTTGTGTGGCTCCGGGTCTCACTCCAGGTTTGTGGATATGTTTATTATGAGATGTTTGATGTCATGCTAAATATGTATGAATTGTGGTAAAATCATACTTCTTTACAATATCGTGTCATATTTTCTTGCTACAAGATTGTACTTATGATTTGCATGAAGCATGGTAGAGTAGAGTGTATCCACTGCGCTTTGTGAGCTTAGTGTTTGGAATCGTTGTTTCTGTTTGCAAGTTTTAGGTTGCAGCTTTGCATTGAAGGAGCCCATCGGAGTAGGACTTTAGCTCATTAGTGTGATCGAGAGTACAGTACTTAGACTTATCGAGCAATGTATGCATAGGACCCTTGATTTATGTATGTAACTCTATTTGAATTTATTTGATCATGTTGAATGATTTTAAATAATCTTGTTTTAAATTGGAGCTCACATGTAAACGATTTTAAACCCTTTTATATTGTTCTTTTCCAAAACGTTGTTGGATTTATGGAAATGGTTATGGTTTGGGCTAAATCTAGTTGCAAAATTGTATTTATAGGTTGGGTTTGAGGCCCAAATGTGACGTCGGGTTTAGGGCGTTACATTAAACATTGCAAGGATTTTCCAAATTTCAAGCAAATCAGGGTTCATCAGAAAGCATTCTAGCATTTCCATATCTTAGAAAGCCAAACATAAACACCACCTAAATTTTTTTTCATTTTGATGCTTTGTTTTATATAGTACAATGACATTATTCAGCATCTTACATATGAGGTGTGCCTCAAAAGTGTGGGGCGATCTCTGGATATCATGAGAACACGAGATTCCAAGTGGTTAAAAGAAGGGGAATACAAGTCATCTAGCCCGATGATTTCTCGGACATTTTGAGCACCGCTACGATCATATATGAAAGGCTGCAGCCCATCATCCTTCAAGGCATCAAATACGAAAAGCCCCAACCCACAAACAACCATGACAAGGTTGAGTTACCCCAAACATGTGTTATGGCTGACAAATAGGAGTGAGCATTGAATTCAGGCAATGAATAGGTACTGAACGGCCTTTGTTTGTGCAATGAGAACTATTGCACTTGAGAACATGACTACTTTTCTCATGATGGTCTAATGTTTGTGCATCCAAGATAGGAGTGAAGTAATAGTTTAGGGACAATCTCTGTGAGAAATAAAAAAAAAAATAAGGATTGGGTTAGATGAAGAAGAATATGGAAGATGGTGGAGGGGAGAAGAAATAAAAAATTATAAATATGGAGGATTAAATGTGTAATTATTCAAATTATTTTTATATCGATGATCAAAATATAAGTGAAGTAGTAGTTTAGGGACTATCTAAGTAATTTATTTTTCTTTTTATTGTGCCAAGTTAGCACACTATTAGTGTCTGACAGTAATTAACACCCAAGTGACCAAATGTTTAAAAAATGAAAATGTAGGAGACCATAATGGTCAATTTTCAAAATTAGTGACTAAAAAGTTTACACTTACTAATCTAAGTGACTATTCTAATAGTTTACCCATTTTAAAATTTAAAATATTATATTAAATTTACACATATTTAAAAAATAAAACGATATAAAAATTAACATGAAAAAAATGCAAATAGAAAACAAGCCAAAACCTTTCACCGTCAAAACCGCACAAGAGCATACCAAAAATAAAAATTGGGAAGTTATAGGGTGAGTCGCTTAAAATGAGGCGTAACTAAAATTTTTATAAAAATTGTAAGAATTTCAATATTGATTTTTTCGGTATATACCGAATTTTTTACAAAAAGTGTAAGAATTTTGGTATATGCCGAATTTCTTACAAAAAAAGTTTAAAATTTTTAAAATGGTAAAAATTTCGGTATATACCAAAAAGTTATACCAAAATTTTTACAATTTTTATAAAAATTTCGGTTGAAAATAGAAAAGCTCAAACAATGATCTCACAGTTCTTCGTGCTCTCTCAGCGAGGCTATGATAACATAGTTTTTCTCGATTGTCAGTTCTAAACTTCACTTCTCTTTTGGTTTTCTATCTCTTTCTTTGAATTTTCGTCTTATTGGACTGTATTTTTATCCTTTATATTTTTTTGTTTCTGTAATTGAGTTCATACATATGAGTTATTTCATATTCGATCCTGGCGTTGTTCTTCTTTGCTGCATCTTGAAATATAATAAATGTTAATTTCGCTTTTATTTTGGTTGTTTTTTCCTATCTCAATTTCAAATCCCGTTGAAATTTTTACTGATATAGAGCGATTTAAGGCTTGAATTGATTTTGCATGTTAAATTCATGTAAAATCAATATGAATAATTGGCCTGCCAAACTATGTAATAATTTCTTGATAATGAAATGAGGTTCCTTGTTATGAACCCTCCCTCATAAATGGTATGATGGGGTTCCTTGTTATGAACCCTCATAAATGGTATGATGAGGTTCCTTGTCCATAAATGGTATGATGAGGTTAATTTATTGGATATGGATGCTTGCAGCAAGGAAATAAAAGGATGCCAACTGCAAAATCTGTTGCCAGTTGAGAAAATCAGTGTTACATTTAGCTCTAGTGTGAGTAGCTGCGTCCTTTTTTTGGATTCAATATTTTCAAGTGTTTAAATTTCTACTTATTGGACATTTTATAATCTAATATCGATGCATAAAGTCTATTTATTATACATTTATTGTTGAGAATTCTGTTACACAGTGTGGCATCTAATTATTTGTTTGTTTTTGTTTGGTGAAGTTGTTTTTTTAAGGTTCCTGCTTGCTTCAACTTTCAAGAGGATTAGTGTTGTATTTATCTAGACATGACAAACTTGACTCGAGATCTGAACTAGTTTATTCGAACCGAGACCCGATGTCGACCCGAATTTGATGACCCGAACTTAACCCAAAACTCAAAATGAAACCGAACCGATTTTTAACTGAACCGAAAGCTGAACCGATTTTAACCCGATACATAAGGTAAAGTAAATGAAAAAATTATTTTTACTGTTATCTATTTTTAACAATATGATGAATAGTAAAATAAAATATATTGTATTATCTTTTTTGTTTTATGCTATGAAGAGATTGTTGTTCTTCTCAAAGTTGTGGTATAATAATATTTTGTGTCATAGAAATTAATCTCATGAACTAATAACCTTAAACTAAACCATAAACCCTAAATCATTAACACTAAGCCATAAAAACATAAATTGTTAACCTTAAGCCATAAAAATTAATCCATTAACACTAAGGCCTAAACCATAAACTAAAATTATAGACCATTTTTATAATCTTACCATAAAATATAGCTAAAACCCAAATTAAAAACCAACTTGACAATTTGAAAGTAAAAAAATTTGAGAGCTTTGTGACCAATTTTATAATTTCACCATAAAATACAGTAAAAAATCAAAATTGTGGACTAAATTGACAATTTAAAAGTGGAAAAATTTGAGAGTCCAATGACCAATTTTATAATTTTACCATATAAATAGAGGTCAATTTTAGTTAAAAATTAGTTAATTTCGACTAAAAGTAAATTTTTATAGACTAAATATCACTATAGGAAGAGGATTGCTATATCCAAAGTCTAAACCATGAAAATACTTGTGACTAATTAAATTAGACTAAAACTTAAAGTTGAATATTAGTATTAAAATGTAACATTATAAATGCAACATAACCTAGAAAATAACTAATCTCTAGCTTTAAAAAATGGTGATTTATTTTCTTCCAAAATTTTATTTTTATCCTCTCTACTTTTATCAATTGTGTTTTTGTTTTTTTTTTAATCTAGCTTAAAATTTTGTGACATTTTTCTCTAAAAAATTTTCTTTTCCTCTATTCGTTGTTTGCTACCGAGGTTTGGTAGTTGTGAGTTTCGTCATATGTTAAGAGGTGCTAACCGAGTTGTCGATATGCTTGCTAAGTTGGGTCCTTAGAATGGTTACAAAGTAAACTATTATTGTTCTCCTCCGGATGAGGTGCTTAGTTTGTTGCACGACGAGTTGCCTAGCCCTTGCTAGTTTATTTTGTTTTTGTTCTCTAAAAATTTTGTAACTCTTAGTCTTTTCTTTTCTTTTTAATTTAATAGTTTCAATTTAGATTAATTTAATTAAAATTCCACATTTAATTTTAGAATTATTTTAATTATGTTCGTTATTTATGCTTCTAGATTTTAATTTAGCTCAATTACATCATAAGTTTAATAAATTAATTCATTTCGGACATTATTATTATTATTATTATTATTATTATTATTATTATTATAAACTTTGATTTATTATAATTATACACTAAATTTTGATATGGATATACAAAGCTTTGATTTAAATATTTAATCAAATTCAAATGCATAGATTAAGTTAAATCAGAATTAATCTCATACACCAATAACTCTAAACTAAACATAAATACTAAACTCCAAACCCTAAACCCAACTCAAACCAAAATGACCCAAAAATTCTAATATTTACCCAACTCGAAACCGACCCGAACGACCCGATTTTAACCCAAACCGAAAGCAACCGATTCAATATTGACCCGACCCAAAAACAACCGATCCGATTTTGACCCGATCCAATATCAAAACTGAACCCGACTCATCACAGACCCGAATTAGACCCAAACTGATTCTAGATAAACCCGAAACGACTCGATTGCCACCTCTATATCTACCTTTCACCCACTATTTGAAAGAGACTGTTACATCATTTGGGCTCATGTTTCATTTTGCTATTGTCTTTTAGGTGGTGAATTTCCGGTTAGCCTGACTTTCACAATACCGATGTATAATGCTCCAGGTACCTCTATTTCCTTTAGGATTTTCTAGTTAGAACTATGATAAAGTCTGGGATGGAAGAGGCTTAGAATGAAGACACATGCATGCTCTAATTATTTCGTTTTATATTATGCTAATGTTGTTAACAAGTGTTTTTAACTATATAGAATGTCTATTTTAAACTTTATTTTTAAAAATATAAAAGAATTGGTGATACAAAAACGAGTAGTAATTTTGCAGAAGCTTTCTTTTCTTCTAATGAATGCGGCTTTAAGCTTAATTTCCTAAAGTCTGTATCGTCTTCGCAATTATATTATAATAGTACACTATGTCTATATTACCAAAGAAATGGACAACATATGAATAAGAGCTGATTTCCAAGCTTGCTACAATTCTACATTACATATACACTTTTTCCCAAAATCTTATTTACTTCATCTAATTCAAAACCTCAGTAATAAAACCTTTCTAATCTGTTGTTTTCAACCTTGATTTACTAAAAGACACATCATTTAAAGGCTTAACCCCTCCTAATCTCTCTGGGTCAGTTTCCCTATAGCTACTACTATTACCACCTACATTTATACACAGTTTACTTGTGTCAGAGTGGGAAAAAGGAGTGGTTACCTTGCCTCCCGCATCCGTTTGCCTCCTACTCCCATTGTATCGTCCGTCCAAATGAACATTGTTGTTCTCTTTAGCTGAATCAGCTAGGGGAGAAAGACTCGAGTAAAGAGGAGAAGAGGAAGATGATGATGAAGCATCTGAATCAGAACTCCTCCATGGGTTTTTCCAACCACGTATTGAATCACCGAATACAGGATCCAGTAAATCATCGCAGATAGAATCTCGTGTGCTATCAGTACAGCAGGAACCATCATCAGAGTTGCTGCCAAAAAGAGAAGAATTATCACTTGCCGAGTCCTCTTCGAAAATCCTCTGTAGCCGACTGTATTTTGAATAAAAGGATTCAATGCTCCCTGGTGTATCTAGATGAATTGAACTGGGGCCGATGTTCTCAACACTAGAATGTATTGAAGAACTTGACTTCCTATAATTCTTTGAGTTGACCCTCAATGGAACCGCCTTATTTCTGCTCCTTATTGATCTTGGGGCCCTGGGTGAGCACCTGCATGGTGATATTTTGTTAAACCGAAGAATGACAGCATATGAATTTTAATAGCAAACAACGTGATTGAGATTTCATTACCTTGCATAAAGAAGCATGTATGCACCTTTACTTAGAACACTTCCAATCTCAGAGGATGTTACCTGCCAAATCATCACCAACACAATAACTTAAGAAACTGTTCGATAGATTAGTTCTTAGGTCTCCTGTCAAATAGGAAATTTTATAGATACGAAGCAGACAATCTAAATATCACCTATTATTTATTAACATGGCAGCAACAGCTAATCATTGCATAAGGCAAAAAACTTGTAACATTCAACGAAGGGTGCAAAAAATTTCTATACAAATTAAGGGTTTGGTAGGGATAAGTAATTGAAACATAAATAGATGCACAGTAAACAGATGATAATTGTAGAGTACATACTTTGCTGTCATCAATCTTGAACCACTTGTTTTGGACGTTTTTAACATAGCAAATGTAGTGACCTGAAAATGCAGCATTCATAACATCCAAGTGAACCACCACCCCATAGAGCCTGTAAATTGGAGAATTATCACTTGTCCCACTCATATATGGCGCCAAGTTTAAGATCTCAGGGAATTGAATCGCTTTGTTAAGCTTTCCAAATTTACCAGACTGCAGCATAAAATATAGCTTAGTTGTAAGAACCAGCAAAAAGCAAAACAAAATTATTTGTCAAATGAGTACCTGAAATCGCTTCAAAGCAATTGTAAGAACATTTGGAGCCTCTGATATTGTCAACTTCTTTTTGGCCTTTTCATAAGTTTTGCATCTGAAAAAACAAGCATGGAAGAAATAAACAATTATAATTCAAATCAGAAGTTCTTTTAAATTATAGATTCTTCAAGTTCCAACTATGAATGTAAACATGGAAAAAAGGAGGAAACACTATACTTGAGTACAACAACCACCTAAGCAATATCACATGACACAGCAGAATAACACTTTGTCATAGACTCCAAAATGAGGATATTTTGTTTCTCCAGAAGCATCACAATACAGTCTAGGGCTTCTTTGAAGTATGCTACTTATAAAAACAAAGAATAATTTGCAACAAACTAAAAGCCAAAGCCAAAGAAAATAATAACTTTGTATGAGCATCTACCATACCATCAGTTTAAGTAAGGAGATAATTTTTCCTGTTATTTCACCAAATGTTAAATTGTCAAAATCTAACCAAACCGAAAAACTAAGGTCAATTAATAAAATAAAGTAGACAACAGTATTTTATTTTGAAAATACAACAATCTCCATAAGAGTTCAACTTCAGCTTTCTTAACAGTATTTTATATAGAAAGAGCTTTTGGAAAATAATGTAAGCAAACAAACCTGCTACATTGATACTTATTTTCTCCATCTAAAATCTCAGTCCTAGTAAACCGATGAAGAGCCTCTTCCAGGGTTCCTATGTCTCCTTCAATCTCAACCGTAAGGTCCATCATTCTTTCGTAACGTTCAGACTTGCCTTGACACTTCATGCACTGTATCTGCAGAAAATAATAATAAGTTTATGTGCATAATAGTTTGCAATTTAAGATAGAACCGTTCAAGCAGTTAAGAAATCTGATGCCTAAACAGCAGGAGACATGAAGAGAATGAGAGTCAGAGCCAGAGAGAGAAAAACAGAAAAAAGATCCAGCCACAAAGTAGATTGATCATAAACGATTACCTTCGACCGGAGATAACCTCCAAAGGTTAGTCCCACTAAAGTGGTTTCTTCTTCTAAACAACCTGATGAATGCACCCCAGCTTCTTTAAGACAATCAGATTGCATCACATCAATAACATACCTATAAAATATGATTCATCAATAAACTACATCAGCAATTTTGAAAAGATTACTCATCTCTCATGAAGAAAAATATTATTAAAGAGACTAATGCATTAAGCATTAGTAAATCTATCTCACCTTAAAAATTCATGTGCGTCTTCTTCTTTTCCTTCAGCAAGTTGGCCACAAATATTTTGTAGTTGAGACAATATTCCTTTAGGTGACAGTGGAGATCTTCCCTCCTTAGCCTTCGAAATTAAATTTTCAAAATCACATGTGAAGCACCCTTCTTTCTTTGAACCTGATAAAGCATTTTTTAATAAGAATCGTCCAACACACTACCTCAGAATAAAATCCAAATAATTCCAGATTTAGAAAAGCAACATACATGCTTTGGAATGAACTCCCTGAAGAAAGTAAGCAGTCAAAGGAGGAGTGAATGTCAAGCATTGGAGGACAGCATTGGCATAACAGCTGCACAAAGTAAATGGTGCATTAATAATAGGAAGAGAGAAACATTGAAGGGAACAATATAACAAAATAAGCGCCTATCCAAGGTCCACAGAATGTAAAACTGAAAACTTAAACCTTAGAGGAATATAATAAAGCCAATAGAAAAAACAACATGAATGATTTAAAGTTTTAAACCAAGGAACAAGAGCAATTAAAACGAACATAATTAGCACTTTCTATCAGGCACTTTCTCCATAATACTCCCACATTCGAGTAACTGAATCAAAGAATAATATGTTCAATTTCCAACTGATCACTAAAGACTTATTCCAAACAAGGAATAACAGCAGGGCTAGTGACTGTCAAAGTGTTATTTTAGTGTAATTCAATGATAGAGATACTTCACCAAGTAAACAAATAAAAAAAGATTAAGAAAAAACAAAGACCAAAAAATTTCATACCAGAGCAGGTCACCTGACAACAATTAAGTAAAAATGAACAAATAAAATCTATTTTATGTCCAAATCAACTGCCTTCTACACATAATCCATGTCATTGAAAAAACATAAAAAAGTAACGGACAAAATAACACAACATAAAAACTATAAAACCATTATCCCCAATATAGTTTTTCCATACATCATGTTTTACATAGTTTTTCCAACTATTCGCCATAATATATGTCCAATCTTCTATTACCTGTTCCCGCAGTTTACAAGACCACATGGTTGCAGGTCCAACTTGTTCGCACTGTAAAGCTTGACAAATGGTTCATAAGGAAAAAGTACCTGCAAAAGCAGAAGAAAAATTAACGAAAAGCTAATATGTCAGGAGCTATACTACTACGGTTAAGAATAAAGCAACTTCAAGCAGACCTTATCATTATACTTTCCGGCAACCTCATTACCAACTCCTAGAGGATAGTCTTTGGGCAACTTAGATCCTCTGAATTGATCAACAACTTTCCACATAGAGGTTTTCAAACCATTTGTACTATTGGTAGAACAACTTGAAACCTTAGGTAATGTAGCAGCATTTGCATGAACAACGTCAATTTTTCCAGATTTAGCACTAGAAACCAATTGCACCCCGGCACTGGATGAATAAACATCAGAAGACCTTAATGGGTGAGAAGTGCTAGGTCCATTACTGATAGCTCTAGAGTTCGACTTTTCAAAACATGAAGATGACAAGTTACTGACTAATGGAACATCTGTCTTGATAGCTTCTCTAGGTTTTGGGGCATGTGATACTTTGCCAAACTCACACTCCACGTGGTTAGCACATTCAGAATTTGAGGATGGGGAGCTGTTGACATTCAGAGCATCTAAACCAACATTTTCTGGCAAAGTTACTCCATCAGAAAGCTGGGTATTCCCCAAAGCACTCTGAGGAGCATTATCCAATTTGGAAGCTTTCACCTTCGAGCCTTGTGGATGAGAAGAAGAAGCATTTCCAAAAAAATTGAATGAAAAGTGTAAGGAAGATCCAGTATCAGGTAAGGCACTTATACCATCTTCTTTAGGATTAGACTGAAAAGCCTCATTCGTAGATGCAACTGATTCCAGAGTTCTTCCCCAGAACCCAGAAGACAATGTAGGAACATCAGAAATTGAGCCTTCAGGCATATCACTAATGCTTGAACCTGAAGAACTAGCTGCTCTGCACTGGATCTCTCCACCTTGATCAAGCTTCATCTGACGTAATGAATCTAATTTAGATACTTTATCTACAGAATCAACCAACTTGGAAAATTTTGGGGAAGACAAATTGGTTTGATCCACATTGTTGACACCAGAAGCAGTCCAAAACGTATCAAGTTTAGAATCATCAACAGATGAAGATGTATCAATTTTATAAGGCTCATTTGAACTAATGCTCTCGCACAAAGAAACATCATCAGATGATTCACTACCAGATACAGAAGCCGAAAACCCAGAAAATGAGGCAGTGGAAGATTCTGAAGCAGAGTTCACTCCTTCCCCATCAGCCTGGAACTCAACCTTTACATCATCAACCTTCTCATGTAAAACTGTAGAACAGCTTTTGGGACTAGAAAATGCAGGTTCAGAGGTCGAAGTATGTAATGCATATTCTGTGGACGATATTCCAGTTGGCTTTGCATGGGGCTTTTCTTTGGTTTCAAATATGTCCTCATTTTGGTGTTGCTCTATCACCTTCTGACCAGAATCACCTCCCTCATCATGATTTTGGTGTGTGGCAATGGCGGCCGGATAGCATTCTTCCTTGTGACCTTGCCTCCAATGAATAACTTGACACTGTGTAGAACTAAGACATCCAAATTGTAAATAAAATACTGTCAGACGACAATACTTTTAAAAAAACCTCTGTCGGCAGAAAATAATAATGTTCAAAATAGCCATAATTCATGATCAGCTACCATAAAGTCACATTGTCATTATCCTAATAACATGATAGGGGAAAGCTAAATTATTTCCTGTGTTCATTAGAGTACTATTCTGTTTCTTTCTTTTTTTTTCCCGTCAGATAACCACATTTTAACTCTTTGCAAACATACTTAGTGAACATACACTACCACAACTCCTAAACTGCAAAGAAGACAGAACACAAAAAATGCCATATTCAAGAGAACAGTTAAAATATAAATACCGCCTCTGTAATTATATGTTGGAGGCTCAAACATGGCATATACAGACTGAAACATTTGATGAAAACCATCCATATTGCTTTTTTAAGACTTAAACCACAAACCCACACATAGTACCCCTGAATTACATGTCTACATGCATTTAGACTTTAGGCAGATAACGGAGCATTTAAATTACACCCACAATTTCTGTGCACTAGTGGACGAATTCTCTAACCAAATTCAACTGCGTACCATATAAGAAATTATCCTCAAATAAAGAATCAAATTCATCTTAAATACTGTTAAAACTAAATGCCCTAAACAAATAAAATCACAATAAACTGAATTAATAAATTTACTAACCAATATCGAACAGCTTTACAACGGGAGCACCGTGTAGTAGTAGGAGAATAACAAACAGCGCATTGGTGATAGTTCTGCAAAACCGAGTCGGTACCGTAGCCAAACGAGGCCTCAAGCTCGGCCCTAGCGGCCTCCTCCGAGGCCAAAATCATAAGCCTTTTGATCTCCACCTGTCTGGCAATTGATAGGTTCCATTGTCGCCTAATGAAAAAGCCGATCAAAGGAATAACAAAGGAGATCACAAGGACCAGGCTTGAAAACCCTAGATCCCCGAAAAGAAGCATTTATCTGTACTCAGAAGGCATCAAACGGAATCTGCAAACCCTAGCTTCCAACGACGTCGTTGTGGCGATCGCTCTGGCGAAGGGAATAAATTTTAGCCGCCGAGCATGCAATCGCAACCGTTGATGGGACTAAGACAGCGGCCGTTAAACTGTCCGGTGATCTATAAAATTAAAAATTGGAAAAAAAATATAAAAAAGGAAACAAACCCAAGGAAACTGACAGTGAGAGAAGAATGTTAGATATTGCTTGGGTTAGCAAAAAGCAAAGAATTTACTTTTTAGGCTCTGCTTTAGCTCGCGATTTTCAAAATTTTGTGCTCGTCTATATTTGCTTTAGGAGAAAAAGTGTAAACTACACCTATAGTCACTTAATTATTAAAACAATTACGTTTTTGTCATTGAACTTTGTAAAATTAATGTTTTGTCACTATATTAATCGTTTTGTCTCGTCGTTAACTTCTAGCAGAGTATGACGTAACCAGTAAATAATTGGCATAATAATACACTTATGTCTCAATTTTTACACATTTTTATCAATTTGATTCATAATTATAAAAATTATCTTTATATATTTTCATATTTTTCAGTTTGGTCCTAAAAAATTAAACAAATCTCAAGTCTCTTTCGCAACGGTAATCACTGAATCCGTTAAATCAAATCTCCAATTTCTCAACTAATTTGCATTTAAACCAAATAAAATTTAAAACCGAAATCTTTTAATTAATCCAATGGTTAAAAATATTCATCCGTTTTCATTTTGTGTGAGGTTGAATCCCTATATTTCTCTTGGAAATTTAAATCTCTCTTTATTATAACAAAAATAAAATAAAATTCAAGAATAAAAACAAGTTTTGAAACCTTTTGATTTTCAAAACTCGTACTTTTATGTACAAATTGAAATTTACCCTTAGGTTAAATTATCTTACAAAATTTTTAAATTAATTTATTTTTATAACATGCAGATATATTTTTATTAAATAAGCATCTATCAATTAGTGAAAAGAAAATATTTGTCTTTTTTGTGTCTCTATACATGATCCACTGTTAAAAATTATACTTTATATTGTAATCTTAAATTTTAAACCCTGAACCTTCAACACTAAAGGCTAAACTCTACACCATAAACCTTATACATGCTCGTTCCTAAGATTTTGGTGGCCTACGAGCGAATCTATAAATTAAGCCCTAATGATAAGTATTGAAAATAGTGAATTTTAAGAATAGGCTCCTAATAACAAGTATTAGAAAAAAAATGAGACTCTAATAACAAGTAATGGAAAAAAAAATTTAATATGTACATATTAACAATATTAGAAAAATTGGACCCTAATAACAACTATTGGGGAAAAATTAAACTCCTAATAAAAATATTAAAAATATATACTTTAGGAGTAAACCTCTAATAACAAATACTAGAAAAAAATTAGGCATCTACTAACAAGTATTGCAAACAAAAATTGAACTCATAATAAAGAAATGTTGGATTTTTTTAAATTTTAATAGTATGTCTAATAACAAATATTTGAAGAAAAAATTAGGTCCCTAATAACAAGTATTGAAATAAATGTACCCAATAACAAATATTGAAAAATAATTTAATAGTATACACCTAATAATAAGTATTAAAAAAATTATACCCTAATAATAAATATTGGAGAAAAATTAAACACTTATAATTATGAATGGTAGGTCATGGATAAGAGTGGGCCTTGGGTTGTCGCCCTTATGGCATACCTCAATGACAACCCTGACCTTAAACTTTAACTCCCAAATTCTAGCCATAAACCTTAAATTCATTTTTTATTGAGGGCATACATAAGAAGACTAAAAGATATAGGATTTCTATTCCAACTAGTGTGGCTTTTTTCTATTTCAAATGATATTGCTTTAGAGTTTATTAATGGCTTAATACACATTTTCTCCCTAAACTTTACCTGTGTTTTCAACTTGTCCCCTACGCTACGTTTTGCCCACTTTTGCTCCTTAAAGTATTCGTCGTTACCCATTTTGCCTCATTCTGTTACCGTTTGTCGTTAAAAAAATAGCCAATAATATCTTGCCACGTCATCAACTCATTGACTAAGTCAATCTGCCTGTTTTATTTGAAGGGTAAATGACATGTCAAGTCTATCAAGTTTGTTTTTTGTTCAATTTAGTCACTGAAAAGTCTATTTTTTACTTAAATTGACCCCTAATTATTTCTAATTTTTATAATTTAGTCCAATATTTGTTAATATTAATTTATTTAAATGTTAATATTTAATAAAAATAAATAAAATCAAATGTTTTAATATTAAATTAGTAATTTTTTAGATAAATTAAATTACATCAAATTGACCCCAACAATTACTTATTCGAAATATATTCTTTTTTAGAAAAAATCGAATCATATTTCAATTATATTCGATTTTTTCTTCGATTTTTTCTAAATTTGAATTATATTCGAATTTCGCTATAATCGAAATATATTTTTTGAGTAAAATTCAAATTATATTCGAATCATATTTGTATTATACTCGAATCATATTCGTATTATATTTGAATTATTAATTCGAATTTTGCTATATTCAAAATATATTTTTGAGCAAAATTCAAATTATATTATGATTACATTCATATTATATTTGAATTATATCCATATTATATTTGATCATATTCAAATTATATTTGAATCATATTCGTATTATATTCGAACCATATTTCGAATATAATTTGAATATGATTCGAATATAATATGAACATGATTCGAACATGATACAAATGTAATTACATGTTAAACATGATTCAAATATAATAGTTGAAAAAACATGTAATTATATTAGAATTATATTCGAATCATGTTCTTATTATATTCGAATCATATTCCAATTATATTCGAAATATCATATTCAAATTATATTTCGAATATAATTTGAATATAATTCGAATATAGTATGAACATGATTCAAATATAATTCTAATATAGTATGAACATGATTCAAATATAATTCTAATATAATTTGAATTTTGCTCAAAAATATATTTCGAATATAGCAAAATTTGAATTAATAATTGGAATATAATTAGAATATGATTCAAATATAATTTGAATATAATTCGAATATAATACGAACATGATTTGAATATAATTTAAATTTTACTCAAAAAATATAATTCAAATATAGCGAAATCTGAATTAATAATTAGAATATAATTGGAATTCGAATATAATTCAAATTTTGCTAAAAAAATACAATTCAAATTTAGAAAAATTCGAATATAATCGGAATATGATTTGAATTTTTCTCAAAAAAAATAATTTAATTTATCTAAAAAAATACTAATTTAGTATTAAAATATTTGATTTTATTTATTTTTATTAAATATTAACATTTTAATGAATAATATTATTAATAATAACAAATATTGAACTAAATTATAAAAATTAGAAACAAATAGGGGTCAATTTAAGGTAAAATAGACTTTTTCAATGACTAAATTGAACAAAAAAACAAACTTGACAGACTTGACTTGTCATTTACCCTTTAAATAAAACCAGACGGGTTGACTTAGTCAATGAGTTGATGACGTGGCAAGATGTTATTGGCTGGAATTTTTTTAACGGTAAAGGGTAACGGAATGGGACAAATTGAATAACAACATATACTTTAGGAGGCAAAAGTGGGCAAAACGTAGCTTAGGGGACAAGTTGGAAAAACAGGTAAAGTTTATTGGGGGAAATATGTATTAAGCCTTTATTAATGTATAAAGACTTTTTAAGCTTATTTGGATGCAAATTAAACAATAAGGTTTATTTGGGTAAAAAGTATAAATTAAGGACTTCTCTCGATCACGCAAAAGTATAAGAACTTTTATCAACATGGGTAAAATTTTAATGCTCTCTAAGTAATTTTGCAAATTTGATTATTTTTTAGCTCGTTAAGTAGTTTTGAAAGTAGATAAATTAAAGGCATTTTTAATTTAAAAACCTTTTTTATTCATTATTTAGAAATATGACCCCGTTGACTTTTATTTGGAAAAATGACCCAAAATCTGCTACGTATGAAGAACTCGCGGTTTGGAAAAAACGAGACATGAACTCGCACTTTGCAGAACGCGAGTTCTTGATACGTGGCAACACTTTTCAGAATAACGAATTTAACATGAACTCGCTTTCTGCAAATGCGAGTTCCTCGAGAATTTGAAAAGTCGTCTGAATTTATCGCGGGGAACTCGCTTTCTGCAGAAAGCGAGTTCTTTGTAAATCGGGCTGGCAGACCAAGCGTCCATAGGCATGTTCGAGCAATATTTCGGGCTTATTAATCGTATATTTTTAGTAAACATTGAGTTTGGGTTCGTAGTACTGGAACTTGTCTTTCATTTGACACCAATATGGACAAGTTTGGTCTATTCTAAACCGACTAAAATTCGCATCGAAAATTGTTCCATAGCTTGTTTTTCTAAATTATTTTACTTTTAAAAAGGCGTGATAGGCTCAGTTTATTAATCGAATAATGTAGATTATTGTTTATCCAAAGAAAACGAAATTAAATATAAATTCTAAAAACTATATAAATAAATAAATAAGACATAATAAAATATTGGTAATTATAAAATTAAAAAAAAAGTAATGTCTTGCATAAACATAATTAAATTTTTTAGGCAACCCCCTCGTACTAATGATGCCTATGTCCACCCGTTCCGCAGCTGGGTGCACGACGATCCCATGGCGGATTCCTCCTAATGGCATGTGCTCCAAGGTCGTTCTCATCAGCAATGGCATCATTATCGGCTCCATGAACGTCCTCGAAACGCAGACCACTGCTGGGACCGGGGCCGGTGTAGAACAAGCTATGCGGCAGCGTATGCTCGACAATGCTGTAGTCAAATTGTGATGCCAACGGTGGAAAGCAACGTGAACATTCCAGCAGGCTGTATCGAAGATTTAGAAGGCAACGAAGAACACCCGACGAAAAGCAACATTCTAGTATCAGCTACACCTATTTCTTATTACCATCCACCATCTCATTTCACAATGATTGATATGGAATACCTTGAACGTTTCGGAATTTTCACAATTCCAAACAATTGACGGTTACAACCACCCTGTTGATGGTGAACTGGCCATTGGGATGACAATCTTGACAAAAGAACTGGTCGTGGCCGCTATTAAGCACTACAACATTCGTCGGGCAGTTACGACGGTTGTGAAGAAAACCCAACTGGATTTCTACATTGCGCAGTGCGCCCACAAGAACCATGGATGTAACTGGAGGGTTCATGTATCATCCTTGAAGAAGGCGAGCGAGCTCTGGAGAATCACGAAATTGGAGGGGCCTCATACATGCACCGTGAGCAACCTAAGTCAGGATCACAAGAACTTGGATGTGCACGTCCTATGCGAAAAACTCATGTCAATGGTCAAAGCAAATCCCTATATGACTGTTGCCACCTGTATCGTTGTAGCTAAAAATTAGCACGGCTACATTCCTAAATACCATAAAGCATGGTATACAAGGTGGTGGACCGTACAAAAAGTGTTTGACCAATGGGAGGAATCTTACAACTAGTTGCGCTCGTGGCTAAACCTGATGCAAAAACACATACCCGGAACGGTTGTGAAACTTGAGACGATTCCGACATACGAAAATGATCGTGTCGTACTAGGTTTTGTCAATTCAAACGACTATTTTGGACATTTCCGCAGTGCATTAATGCATTCATGCACTGCAAGTCGATGGTTCAGATCGACGGTACTTGGTTGCACAGGAAATACACACAGATCTTACTTCTGGCAGTTGCACAAGATGGCAGTCGGAAAACCGTTCATGTAGCCTTCGCAATAGTTGAAAAGGAGGATCTCGTGTCTTGGTTGTTCTTTCTTAAGAACCTAAGGAGACATGTTCTTTCTCCTGTAATGCGGGCAAGAGATGATGGGATATGTGTTATTTTCGACAAAGACACAACGATCAAGTGGGCAACAAAACGTTTGGGCCAGTCTTGGGAGCCTCCCCATATTTACCACCGTTACTACTTATGACACATTGCAGCCAACCACTTGTAGAACTACAAGAACCAAGATGAACGTGCTTTGGTGCTTCAAATGGGTACGTCTTTTAGGTCATTTGCATTTACGATATCTTTGCATGTATTGTTCGCCCCTAACTATTCAATTGTCATTCCCTAGGCAACTCGCATTACATACATGAGGTAGACCAACTATTCAAAGAACTGAGAGCTAGGAATAAATATGGTGCGAACTACCTTGCCAAAATCCCGAGGGAAAAATGGCTTCGATCATATGACGGGGGTAAACGATATGGTCACATGACAACGAACTTGGTTGAGGTAGTCAACTTAGCACTCAAGGGAGTGCAGCATTTGTCTATCACTTCCGTTGTCAAAGCGACTGACTATCGTTTGGCTACCCTATTTGCAACCTTGGGAAGGCAAGCAACTGAATACATGGTAGTGGCCACAAAGTCCACTAGGATCTCCTCGAACAATTGCAAACTTATGTGCACCATTCAAATGCGATAAATGCAACTCTTTTCTCTCGAGAAGGCCATTTGTTTTGTGTTTCAGAATTTTCGAGACCATTGAAAGTCATACAACACAACGCGTACATGGTAGATCTTAGGAAAAAACCTGCGAGTGCGGAGTCTTCCAAACATTCAAATACTCGTGCGCACACGCCATTGCTGCTTGTTCTTCCCAACAGATTCACTATATGAGAGTGCTTGATCCGATATACTTACTAGAAACAGTATTCGAGGTTTACGAAAAGGGTTTCCTCCCATCAGAAATGAAATTGATATGTATGCCGTTGACGATGAACCGACCATACGCCTAGATCCTACACTACTATGAGAAAAGAGACGTCCATGATTGAAACGAATTTACTGTGCGGAGGATATGGTCGAACATAGAGAAAAAAACCGGACAAAAGAAACACTGCATTTTATGTAGAAATCCTGGACACACGCGTAACAAGTGTCCTAATTGCTTAGGCCCTCGTATCAACTAAGTGATTGTAATTTCTTACTATCTGCGTTCCTCAAGTTTTGGTTTAAACAATAAGATCTAATTCATTTTAAAAATTCTTTTTCCGGCTTGTCATTCTTGTACAAAACCACGCTTTGGAACCATTTTCAACGCAAATTTTATACCCTTCTACATGTATCGCGCGTCACTGAAGAACTAATGTTTTGATATAATAATTGAAAATTAGTTTTGGACTAAATTGAAAAGATTTCAAAAGTGTCTTTAAGTCCAATCAACTTGAAAATAAGTTTGTGGATGGTTTAAATGTTTTTGGAAATGTTTGAAACGTTTTTAAGTAATCAAACTAGAGTTTTCAAGGTACCCGTTTTGAAATAAGGGGACTTATATCGAAACATTTTGAAACCGCCAAAACCCGTACCAAAACAGGCCTTTCCCGTTTCGATACGGAGGGTCTTCATTTTTAAACACCCCTTTGGTGTTTCGATACGCCCAACAGTCAAAACCTCCCCAACGGCTATTTTCCCAACGACTTTTTAAATTGCAGCTCAATTGTCACACGTTCCGAAACGGGGTGCTATCGTTTCGATACGAATCAAGAGTGGTTCGAAACAGCCAGATGCGTTTCAAAACGGCTAGTTCTGAAGAATGGTGTTCCGAAATGGGTTCTATTGTTTCGAAACGGACATCTTCAAAATAGCATTTATGGTGGGAAATAAGGTCTCCAACGGCTCCAAAACAACCCTAACGATCCTCAACGACTACAAACTTAATTGAGAGAATAAAGGGACCTCAAAGCATCAAGAGAAAACTAATGCTTCAATTGTCAACAATTATATGATGTTAAAATTGTCTTAGAGCTTATTTGTACATTTTCTTGTATAGACAACACTTGTGAGCTTAATTGTCAAATTTGCTCCAGTGTATAGGTTTTGGGTGATAGCTAAATAGTGCAAACAAATACCTATTAGAGTGATTTTAAGTTTGCTTAAGAATTTCTCTTGTAAGAGAGTGTTTGATTAAGCTAAGGGTAGTTAGCTTAATTGTTGTAATGATTTCCTCCTAAGCCGAGAAAAGGGGATGAAATTCTTAGTGAATTTGTTTGAAATCCTTAGTGGGGAGATAAGGTAGTGGATGTAGGTGCTTGCTAGAAGGCCGAACCACTATAAATCCTTGTGTCCAATTCTTATTCTTTACCTCCCACTAAAACACCCAAATATCCAACTTCTCCACACTTGGCGAGCTAGAACGGTTGAAGGAAATCGAGTACCTAATAACCCAACAATTGGTATCAGAGCTTGACTCAATTGAAGAGGATTAACACCCTATTGAGGTGATCCAGCAAGCTCGATCATCATTTCAAACAACCGATTCAATGGTGCAATCCATCGACAAGCCACCATTCTTCGACGGGACCAATTATGCTTATTGGAAGACATGGATAATGTTCTTTGTCAAATCCAAAGACTACAAGCTTTGAGATATCATTGAAGGTGGCCCGTTCGTACCAAAAGGAAGCAAGGGGAAGTGGAGTGCCGAAGATCATAAGAAGATGAAGCTAAATTGTAAGGCTTTGCACTTCATCTTTTGTGCACTTAGCCTCAACATCTACAAAAAAATGTCTTCTTGCAAGAGTGCCAAGGAAGTTTGGGACAAGCTCGAAGTTATATACGAGGGGACAAACGAAGTAAAGGAGACTAAGATCGGCCTCATCAACCTAGAGTATGAAGACTTCAAAATGGATCCGGAAGAGGACATTGAGAAGATGTTCCATCGATTCTCCACCATCGCCAATGGACTCAAGGGTTATGGAGAAGTCATTTCGGAAGAAAAGCTTGTCCAAAAGCTTATCTATTCTCTTCTCGAGTCATGGGACTAAAAAAGGACCACCATCGTCGAAGCTAAGAATTTGAAGACCTTAAAGCTTGATGAACTCATGGGGTCACTTCTCTCTCACCAAATTATGAAGAAAGATATAGAAGAGGAGAAGAAGAAGGAAGAGATAAGAAAGATGGGGAAGAAGAAGATCATGGAGCTAGGCATCCATGCAAATTCCATGACTCTCAAAACCTCCAAGTGCAACCATGTTGATACAAGCGAGGAGGAGGATGAAGAAGAAGATATAGTTCATCTCCACAAGAAGTGTGCCCCTTTCATAAAGAAAGAAATGAAAGAATTTGAATATGAGTCTATGAAGAAGAAGAAGAAGGCAAGCACTTCAAGCTATAAGAAGAAGGCATATGTGGCTACTTGGAGTGATGAAGAGTCCACCGATGATGAACAAGCCAACATTTGCCTTATGGCCATCGAAGAAGATTCAAGGGTAACTTCTAATTCATCTACTTCATGTTCATATTCTTTTGATGAATTACAAGATGCTTCCGATGATTTGGTTTTAGAATTTAAAAATCACATTTTGAAAAACAAGAAAATTGTTTCAAATTTGAAAATTCAAAATGGTTTGATTTCTAAAACCAAAATTGAACTTGAAGCAAAACTCAATGAGTTTGAACAAAAATATGTTGATTTACAAAATTTTCTTCAAAAAGTTCAAGAAGAAAAGGATTTGATTTCCAAGAGCTTGAAAAGAAAAACAATTTTAGAAAATCAAATTTTTATGTAAAACAATCTAGTGCCCCTAGATTTTTTAATGAAAAATGTTTTAGAAGTGTTTGGGTTCCAAAAAACTAACCACTTCAACTAAAAATGATGAAATTGAAAAATGGATTCCTAAGGGGACTAAACTATGTGCTACTAATGTCTGTGGATCCAAAGCAATTTGGATACCAAAAATTAATTATCAACTAAAAGGATGAAATTGAAAAATGGATTCCTAAGAGGACTAAACTATGTGCTATTAATGTCTATGGATCCAAAGCAATCTGGATATCAAAAATTAATTGATTGTCTTATATTAGGTGTGATGGAGATGAATCAACAAGTCCAAACATTGAGGGGGAGCTCCATGCACACAAGGAAGAACACTTGAAGAAGGAAGACTTCACATCATCCTTTGAGTTCAAGTGTGGTAAAAATCTAGTTGTTTATATTTGTTCAATTTGATTTTCTTTATTCAACTAGATTATCATATATGTTGGACTAACATTTTTTATGATGCTTTGAGTAAGGGGGATCCATTTTAAAACCAAAATTCTTTTTGTGTCAATTTTTTTTCAAAGTTATTTTGAACTTAAAGTTATCTAAATTCTTTTTGATATAACAAAAAGAGGGTGAGTTTGGTTTGAAAATTTGCATTTTCAAATGAATAAGGGGGGCTTTAATTACTTGTCTATTTTGAAATCACTTATTCAAAATTTTAAAATTGAAGGGGGAGAATCTCAAACTAATTTTGAAGTTAGTTTTATTATATCAAAAAGGGGAGATTGAAGAACTAATGTTTTGATATAATAATTGAAAATTAGTTTTGGACTAAATTGAAAAGATTTCAAAAGTGCCTTTAAGTCCAAACAACTTGAAAATAAGTTTGTGGATGGTTTAAATGTTTTTGGCAATGTTTGAAATGTTTTTAAGTAACCAAACCAGAGTTTTCAAGGTACTCGTTTCGAAACAGGGGGACCTGTATCGAAACATTTTGAAACTACCAAAACCCGTACCGAAACAAGGCTTGCCCGTTTCGATACAGAGGGTCTTCATTTAGAAACACCCCTTTGGTGTTTCGATACACCCAACGGTTAAAACCTCCCCAACGGCTATTTTCCTAACGACTTTTTAAATTGCAGCTCAACTATCACACGTTCTGAAATGGGGTGCTACCGTTTCGATACGGATCAAGAGTGTTCCAAAACGACCAAAGGCGTTTCGAAACGGCTTGCTACATCAGACTTCAACGGCTAGTTTTGAAGAAGGGCGTTCCGAAATAGGTTCGATTGTTTCGAAACGGGCGTCTGCAGAACATCATTTATGGTGGAAAATAAAGTCTCCAACGGCTCCAAAACAACCATAACGGTCCTCAACGGTTACAAACTTAATTGAGAGTATAAAAGAGACCTCCAAGCATCAAGAGAAAACTAATGCTTCAATTTTCAACAATTATATGATGTTAAAATTGTCTTAGAGCTTATTTGTACATTTTCTTGTATAGACAACACTTGTGAGCTTAATTGTCAAATTTGCTCAAGTGTATAGGTTTTGGGTGAGAGCTAAATAGTGCAAACAAATACCTATTAGATAGATTTTAAGTTTTCTTAAGAATTTCTCTTGTAAGAGAGTGTTTGATTAAGCTAAGGGTAGTTAGCTTAATTGTTGTAACGGTTTCCTCCTAAGCTGGGAGAATTAGACAAAATTCTTAGTGGGGAGCTAAGGTAGTGGATGTAGGTGCTTGTTAGAAGGCCAAACCACTATAAATCCTTGTGTCCAATTCTTATTCTTCACCTTCCACTAAAACACCCAAAAGTCCAACTTCTCCACACTTGGCGAGCTAGAACGGTTGAAGGAAATCGAGCACCTAATAGCCCAATAGTCTCAATATCAGTCTCATATCGAAGACAAGTTCCACTACAACGCCTTCAAGGTCAAAATTTGCGATAATTCTTAGATTAAAAACCCGAAATTTTGATAGAACAAGCCTATAAGGCCATTTTATATTTTCATTCAATCACAAAAACAAGCTATGTAACCGTTTTCAACGCGAATTTTACTCGGTTGAAAATGTACCAAACTTGCCCATATTGGTGTTGAATGAAAGACAAGTTCCAGTACTACACACCTAAACTCAATGTTTTCTAAAATTATATGATTAATATCCCCGAAATATCGCTCGAACATGCCTATGGACGCTTGGTCTGCCAGTCCGATTTACAAAGAACTCGCTTTATGCAGAAAGCGACTTCCCCGCGATAAATTAAGTCGACTCTTCAAATTCTCTGGGAACTCGCATTTTGCAGAACGTGAGTTCATGTTAAATTAGTTATTCTGAAAAGCGTTGACACGTATGTAGAACTCGCTTTCTGCAGAAAGTGATATTGCGTTACCCGTTTTCCAGAAAGCGAGTTCTTCATACGTGGCAAATTTGGGGTATTTTTTTTAAATAAAAGACAATGGGACCATTCTTCCAAATAATAAATAAAAATGGATTTTTAATATAAAAATACCTAAATTAAACTATGTCTTAATTTACATATTTTTTATGCCATTAACAATGACTTCCTATTTTTTAATATTTTATAGATCTTTATTGATTTTAAAATTAGACAAAATAAAGATCTTTAGATTAGAGATGACAATTTGATCCGGACCCGACCATATAGGGGCGGGGTTTTGTTTTTAAATTTTCGGGTTTGGGGCGGGTTCGAGGTGAAAATTTCTTGACCCGACCCAATATATTTATATATATTATATTTAATATTTTTATTATTTTTTCGGGGCAGGTTGGGTTTAGTCGAATTTTTTATTAAAATTTTAGGGCCAGACTGGAGTTGGGTTATGATTTTATTAGGTCAGGGCGAGGTAGAGTGGGGATAAAATATATTAAAGTCGGGTCGAAGTCGGGCGAGAGATTTAAATTTCGGGTCGGGTGGCTAAAAGCCCGCCCCGACCCACCCCATTGACATCCCTACTTTAATATTACATTGTACTTAATACCAAAGCTTCATTTTATTACTATTTATATTTAATCTTCTAAGGTTTTCATCATAATTAATTATGTCCGAAGATTGAGGGCCTCAGACGAAAAAAGTTGAGAACTTATCTATAGTAACAAAGTTAAGGGGTTTACTTAAATATTTTAGCCTTTCCTTTATGTACCATGACAATTCTAAACTTGTTTAATTTCGTCGTACTTTAAAACACTGAAACCATTCATTAAATTTTATTTAAAGTTGTTAATGGCCATGTTTGACAATTAGCGGATAACTGATAGTGAATTACATTAACTGATAACGAATTGTATTAGCTGATTTGACTAGCAAATTGTATTAGCTGATTGTATAAAAGTGTTTGGTAAAATTAACTGATAGTTGATAGCTGTTTAATTATTTAAACAAGCAAAATGACATATAAGGACATGGTTATACTTAATACTTGTTTGACTAATTTATCAGTTATTAATATTTTGTATCTAATAAATATTAATTAGATTTGTAAAAATTATTTTTTAATATAAATTTCCTAAACATATTTGAAAGATTTATATATTAATTTATCATTTATATAATTATTAAATTTTTCATATGCACATATAAATACGTGATAATAAAAATAGAATTAACTTACAAATGTCACCATATAAATTAGTAGTAACAACAAATAAGTCCAATATTTAATATGTTATTACTTATATTAAAAAATATTATTATTTAATTTAGGTTATTTGGAGATTTTTGGTAATTGTTAAGAGTAAAAGAGTCATTACAACTCTAATATCAAACCTCTAATCTCAAAAACTCATATGAGTTTTTCAAAATTAATTTTTTCACCCCAATCCGCTAGTTTAATTCGCTATTTACCAAACATCAATATTAACAGTTTTGACTAGTCAAACCTCTAATTATACCTCAAATCTTTAATTTTTAAACATATCATATATCAACGAGTTAATAATAATTTATGAGTTTTTTTATTTAAGCATTTTATAATTAATAGTTGGAAACGTGTGGATACGATCCACTGATAGTTATTAATTAGTGAATTGAAAAGAAAATATGATTAGTCAAAAAAGCATGGGTATTTTTCTAAATGCCTATTGACTTTAGGTTTTTAGAATCGTTGACCACTGATTTTAGGGTTCGCGTGTATTGGTTTTTCTTCTCATATTTTGTTTGGTATTTCAATTTCCCTTATTTTTGATGTCATGTAAATGGAAAATTTTACGGCACTCGATAAGCACAGATGAGCATTACTAACAACGAGCACCGATGAGCATCGTTAACGACAAGTACCTTGAGCACTATTAATTAATTTATAAATATTTAAAATCTAAAGGACTCAACGTATAATTATAAATTATTTAAAAACCTAAAGGTAAATTAATTAAAATATATTATTTTATTTTTAATTATAATACCCTAAATTACAAAATTCTATTTTTTATTCATTTAAAATTCAAGCCGCCGCTGAAAGTCGAAACCATATTGTGCGTGCTTTTAATGGTCAAGCCTCAAGCCTGCTAAGAATGTAGTGTTGAGAATCGATTTTCATACAAATATAAGATTCCAAGCAAATGCATATCTCAACTGCTACAGGACAGAACAGCTTGAATTTTAAATAAATAAAAATTAGGGTTTTGTAATTTAGGGGTATTATAATTAAAAATAAAATAATATATTTTAATTAATTTACTTTTTAATTTTTAAATAATTTATAATTATACGTTGAGTCCTTTAAATTTTAAATCTTTATAAATTAAATTAATAATGCTCACCGATGATCGTCGTTAGTAATACTCATCGGTGCTTGTCTAGCGTGGCAGACTCATCCTATAAATTAGGAATTGGAACAACTTTATTTATTTATTTTCTTGCAAATTTGCAAGATGGCCCTACAATCTAATCTATTCCCTCACTTAGTTTTCATGCCTACTTCCCTAATTTTTCTTGGAAACTTATCCAAACTTTCCCGGGAAACTATCACCATTTTCTTTACAGTTTATTACACCATCTTTGTACCTTTTTTTTTGGATTTTTCATCAATGCACCGATGCAACATTCATACCAATTCCATAAAGAATCATCACGGATTCAATAAGTTTCTTTCGATTTCAGACCGTTCAAAAAAAATCTTTCTATTTCAGTTAAATATTATTAAATTAATTTTACTTAAGTGTATAATACATTTTATTTTAATGATGTTTTTTTACTTTTTTAAATAAATATAAGTTAACAATTATTGTTTAACAATAGGATACATTACCAATACATTTAAGGGTTAATATTTTATGTACAGCTAGTAAAAAACATTTTTTCAGAAGTACATCTATTTAGGCTTTAAAACTTAAAATATAAATCTATAACCCTACAACCTTGAATAATAACCCCTAAATAATAAATTATAACCCTAAACTACAATTTCAAAAACACTAAAGCATAAACTCCTAAATTATATATGCTAAACTAAACCTCTAACCCCTAAAATGAGTTTACTTGTGTAAACTAAAGTTTACACCGACAATGCATCAAATATTTTTCTTTGATTTAAATACAAATAATTTATCAGTCCATCTAAAATTATTCATTGAATAAATTTTGATAAATGTTTGTATATAAACTATCTTATTTTTCACTCACAATGAGTATAATAAATTTTAGTTCGATTAGCAAATAAACTTTGATTAAAACACTAACATATTCAACAATTAAAGTAAAAAGTTTAAATAAAAATAAGATAATTTAATTTTTTACCTTTTAAAAAAGTTTTTAAATCTCATTTTTTATTAAATAACATAAAATAAAATAAAGTAAAACAATAATTACAAGTAGTTCATTTTTTTGATCGATAAGCGTATGATTTTATTCAGTGTAAAGAAATCATACAACCCCCCATATGCCTCCTTAAAAAATCTCCATATCCTAAATTGGAGGAAAAAGAGTGCATCATGGAAGGTATAGGCCAAAATGACATGCCCCGAGTCGGACCAAAAAACCCCATTACAAATTCATCCCATTATCCGTAGTAGCATGAAGCCAAGATACTCTATCCACACCCCCTTTAGCGAGCGCATCGACGAATGAATTCGCCTCACGAAAAGCATGGTGAAAGCAAACACACCGAAACTGTAAACAAGCAAAATCAATCTCGCGAAACAGCCCTCGATACCTCCATGGTCGTTTGTCCTTGTGCAAAATTAATCTCATCGAACCCATTCGGGTTAGGGCGCGCTCGCACGTCGTGGGCGACGTGAATGTCCGGACCGGTCGGGTCCTTGCTTGGACCTACGAATATTTTACCCACTTCGAATTACAAGTAGTACATATTTAAATATATTATTAATTGAATTAATTTTTACATAACATAATCAAATTACTAATTAGATTTTTTAATATGTGAACTGAATTTATATTAAAAATTGCAAGAACGGACAAAAAAAGAAAAGAAAAATAGGACAAAACATTAAAATGACCTAATAGGTCATTTTCAATGTAACGCCTCGGGATTAGGGCCCAGGAGACAACTGAGTTTGGTTAAATTGGTTCGGGTTAAATTAAATTAGAAAAAAAATCATTTTTAATAAACCACTAAAAGGTTTTAAAAAAACGGGGTAAAAAGAAAACTTTGAAATTAAAAATTAAGAAAAAGGGGTTTTTTCAAAGTACCATCATCTTCTTCTTCCTCTTTTCACGTTATTTCCTCCAAAGTCACCATTGCTACTATTCCATTAGAGCAAGCACATCACCCAAACAAGTTTTCAAAGTAGTCTCTCTTTTGTTTTGATTTTTCCTTCCTTAAACTTATTGTTGGTGAAATTTTTCTTAAACTCATTGTTTAAAACTTGTTTCCAAAATGCTTTGTGCTTGAAAAGAGGAAAAATAAAGGAATTTTCGTTTGAGTAGTTGATGTCATGTTTAAAGGTGTTTTTAACATTGTTTTAGTGTCTAAAAATGTTGGGATAGCGTCTAAATGTAGGGAAACCCGAAACTAGTAAAAAGGATGGGGTTTTGGAGTTGAAAGTTTGGGATTTTGGTTTGTTCTTGTGAAGAGCTTTGAGCTGATGGTTTCCAGACCTTGGGTAAGTGTTTTGGATGTTGAAAGATGTAGTTTTGATGGTAATTTTGTTGTGTTTTGGCTGCTAGTTGGGTTGAGTCGTTTTGATGGTGTTTCCAAGTGTTTGCTGGTGTGAATCGATTTGGTTTTGATGATAAATGACGAGTTTCTGTGTTGCTGCAAGTTTGGGGGCTTGAATTGGGTCTAATGCACCATTTTTGAATTGGCTAGAAACAGGGGAAACAAGTTTGGGCTCTTTGGACGCGAGACCGGGTAGTTCGGAGGCTTGAATCGGTGTTTCGGCTATCGTTTGGGTTCTACTGGTGAGTTGAAATGTAACCCCTCGTCCCGGCCTAGCGAGCAGACTGGAGCGAACGGGTTAAACGGGGAAAACCGAAGCGAAACCCTCTAAGGCCTCACTTTGATTAGCAACCCTAATTTTTTTTGTTTATTATCTTGTCTAGATATCACAATTAACCCTAGGTGAGAAGACAACGACGGAAAAGTGGACACAGATACGAATCGAGCAGAGGGCATACAATAATTTAAACTTACCATATAGTTTGTTAGTCAAATTACATGCACACGGGGCAAAACCATCTCAAGGGTCACATATGAATTCAACAAGAAGCATACAAGCTTTAGGGACTAAAATGTAACATTCAGAAACCTTTGAAGATGCCATCTAACCGATTTAACTGCATGCGTTTCGAAACAGGCTTGCCCATTCCGAAACGCAGGCTCCATTTAAAAAGTAAGACCAAGCCCTTCCAAAACGGTCCCACCTTGTTCCGGAATGGGAGTCTACAGTGGCAAAACGTATCGAAACGGGTTCCAAAATAGGGGCTCACAGTGGCAAATCATACTGAAACGGCCCTACATGGTTCCGAAACAGGAGCCTCCAGTTGCAATTCGTACCGAAATGGCACCACCCCAGTTCCGATACGGGTACCCCTGGAGCTCGATCGTTCCAAAACCATATCAGGTGTTTCGAAATGCATGCACACAGTTTGGCCTGAAAACATAGTTTGACATCTCCAAACGTCCCCAAACTTGCCCCGAAACATCAAAAACCACATAACATCATAACATACAAACAATCTAGAGGCAAAGCGTCCTAATCACTACATCAATCATACATTAAAGCAACAAATTGGATTTCAAGCCCTAAGCTCACAAAACACATAGATTCAAAAACACTAACATGCCAAAACACAAAGTAAATCATACAAGAACACATTAAACCTCAACATAACATAGATCATCATTTCAAACATGCTAGAAACATAAACATAGCCAAAATATAGGAGTTTGAAACGCCACCTCCGTAACAACAAGATTAGCAATCTCATTGTCTAAGTGTTATTACAACTATAAATCCATACTTTGAGCCACCCAAGAACTCCGAGAATCCCTTCCTTGCCCACTTGCCTCTCGGACCCTCTAACGATCTGCATTGTTGGAAAAAGAGAGTGTAAGCTTAAAAGCCTAGTGAGCGGAGCTCTAAAACACAACAACAATGCAGTTTTAAACCATATTCTTAGATTTAGAGCAAAACCATTTAAGAAAAAGGTGTAATGAAACACAAACATAAATAATACATGGTATGCACATGCTTAACCAAAACCCGGTGGGACTACACATCACCGTTCACAATAACTAGTAGTTTTTCGATAGGACTACACATCACCGTACTCTTCTACTAGTCACTACCGGTGGGACTACACATCACCGTAACAACGACAACCATCACGTGAGGCTCGACACCAACAAACGACTATACAACAACATTAAACGGAGAGTAAAGACAATCCACATTTCACACAACAACACAAATAATCGCACACACCAACACTTAACGAACAAGGGAATTAGCAAACTTACACTTGGGTTTAGGTTAGCCCTTAAGGCTCCACCCAAACCCCCAAGAACCCACTTTGAAATCATTTAAAACTGCAAACATTACCACTCACCGATTAAGCCCAAACGAAAGCCGAAACACCGTTCTCAAGCCTCTATAGCACCCGATATCGCACCCGAAGTACCCGAATCAATATCCTCTGCTTCAAGACAACCCAAAACAAACTATTAGAATGCTAATACACTTGTAAACCAGCAACAACCCGAAAATCTACTCCTTGAAACCAAAACATATTGACTCAAACCCAAATTTCATCCAAAACTTCACCATTTTCGTTCTAGACAAACCCCACACTGAATCCAGCCATTTTAACCACCAAAACACATCCAAAATCATCTAGAAACATCCCCAACATCAAAGGAACCCCAACCACGTTTTCAACCCAAAACCAAGACAAAAACTCAACCTAAAAATCCCATTTTTATACCCATTCCAGGTTTCCCACTATTAGCCTCTATTTTAACATTTTCAAAACACTAAAGCATGATTAACAACACCCTTAACATGACATTAAAATACCCACACGAAAATCCCATAGAAAAACCCATTTCTCAAACCCAACACCAAATTAAAAATGCATTTTAATGGGTTTTAAAAGAGTACAAGCTAGATATGTAAAAACTTAAACAAGGAAGAGATTACCTTCAAAAATCTTGTTTGGATGAGGGATTTAAGGCAATGGAATAGTGGTTTAGGATTTAAGAGAGGTTTTGTGGAAAATGGGATTTTCTTTTGGAGAAGATAACACTTTTTTCAAACTTCTTTTCTTTCTTTATTCTTTTACTCAAATTCCCATCTTCAAATTCCATTAATGGCATTTTCGTAAATAGTGGCATTTTTTATTTATAGAACCATCATTTTAAATCTAAATTGAACTCGGACTAATCCTAGATCAAAACCAATAACTCCTGGGCTCTAAACCGGGGCATTACAACTCTCCCCAACTTAAGGAATTTCGTCCCCGAAATTACCTGACGGAAAAAGATACGGAAACTGTCTTTCCATGTCTTCCTTTCTCTCCCAAGAAGCCTCTTCCACCCCTCAGTGTCTCCACAAAACCTTGACTAACTCGATAGACCTCCCGCATAACACTTTCTTATCCGTAGCAAGAATCTCAACCGACTCTTCATCATATGACAAGTCAGGGTTCAACTCAATCTCCTCCACTGGCATTACATGAGACAGATCCGATCTATACTTCTGAAGCATAGAAATGTGAAACACATCGTGAATCTTCTCTAACTCGGTCGGGAGTCTTAATCTTTACGCAATGGGACTAATCCTCTCAACTAACTCGTAAGGTCCAATGAACCTCAGACTCAACTTACCCTTCCTACCAAACCTCATCACCTTCTTCCAAGGTGAGACTTTCAAAAACACTTTCTCGCCCACTGCATACTCTATCTCCTTTCTCTTCAAATCGACATACAATTTCTGTTAGTCTGAAGTTGCCTTCAAGCGATCACAAATCAACTTTACCTTCTCGGTAGTGCCCTTAAGAAAATCGAGCATCGGTACAAGCTTTTGTCCGGCCTCGACCCAACAAATAGGTGTTCTACACCTCCTACCATATAGAGCTTCATACGGTGCCATCTGAATACTAGCCTAATAACTATTGTTGTAAGAAAACTCCACTAATGGTAGGTGTTTCTTGTAAGAACCCTGAAAATCAATGATACAACACCTCAACATGTCCTCTTATACCTGAATAACTCTCTCCGACTGACCATCTGATTGCGGATGATAGGAAGTACTGAATTTCAACTAAGTACCCAAGGCACGATGCAAACACTCCCAAAATCTAGCTGTAAACCTCGGATCTCGGTCTGATACAATCGATTTCGGTACCCCATGCAATCTCACTATCTCACTGATGTACAGATCGGCCAACTTATCTAAGGTGTAGGTAGTATGAACATGTATGAAATGAGCACACTTAGTGAATCTATTGACTATCACCCACACTGAATTCTTCTTCGAAAGAGTCAACGGTAAACCAGACACAAAGTCCATGGTAATACGTTCCCATTTCCATTCCGAAATCTTCAACAACTGTAGCAAACCTGAAGGAAACTGATGCTCGACCTTAACTTGCTGACATACCATACACTTACTCACAAACTCGGCCACATCCTTCTTCAGCCTAATCCAGTAGTACTCTTATTTTAACCCACGGTACATCTTCGTACTACCCGGATGCATAGCAAAAGGACTGTTATGAGCCTCATTCAATATAGTACGCCTTAACTCGGCATCTTCTGGGACTGCTATCCTATCCTGGAAATATAGGATCCCGTTCTCACCAAAGCAAAAATCTATAGGTCTATCCTCGACTATATCTTGCACGTGAGGTGCCAAAGACTCGTCTTGTAACTATTTATCTCGAATCAACTGAGCTAACGAAGGTTTAACTTGTAACTCAGCTATCAAACCGCCATCATTTGACACACTCAACCTCGCAAACATGGCCCGCAACTCAACTCCCACCTTTCTACTCAAAGCATCGACCACTACGTTTGCTTACCCGGATGGTATTCTATCGTAAGGTCATAGTCCTTAAGAAGTTCTATCCACCTACGCTGTCTAAGATTCAACTCTCTCTGAGACATCAAGTACTTCAAACTCTTGTGGTCGGTATAAACGGTGCACTTCTCACCATAAAGGTGATGTCTCCAAATCTTCAAAGCAAACACTATTGCGGCTAACTCAATATCATGAGTGGGGTAGTTCTTCTCGTGAACCTTTAACTGTATCGAAGCATAAACTACAACCTTACCTTCTTACATAAGCATACAACCTAAACCTACGTATGAGGCATCACTGTAAATCACAAACTCTTCCCCTGGTTAAGGCTGAATCAAAATAGGAGCTTCGGTCATAGCTTTCTTCAACTTCTCAAACGCTTGTTGTCTTGCATCTGATCACTCTTACGGGACATTCTTCTGAAGCAATTTAGTCAAGGGTGCCGCAATCTTCGAAAATCCCTCAACAAATCTTCGATAATACCCTGCCAAGCCTAGGAAACTACAGATTTCGGTTACCGACTTCGGTTGCTTCCAACTCACTATGGCTTCTATCTTCTTGGGATCCACACTAATCCCATTGGCTGAGATCACATGACCTAAGAAGACTACCTCATTAATCCAAAACTCGCATTTACTCAACTTGGCATACAACTTATTCTCAAGCAAAGTCTAAAGCACTAGCCGCAAATGCTCATCATGCTCTTCCTCGGTCCTAGAGTACACTAAGATATTATCTATGAACACTACCACAAACCTATCCAGAAACTCGTGGAACACTCGGTTCATCATGTCCATAAATGCAACTGGAGCATTAGTCAAACCGAAAGGCGTTACCAAGAACTCATAGTGCTCATAACGTGTATGGAAAGCGGTCTTCGGTATGTCCACATCTTTCACCTTCAACTGATAGTAACCAGATCTCAAATCAATCTTCGAAAACACTGAAGCACCTCTCAACTGATCAAGCAAGTCATCTATCCGCGACAAAGGATACTTGTTTTTCACTGTTACCTTGTTCAACTGCCTATAGTCTATACACATCCTCATATTACCGTTCTTTTTCTTCACAAACAAGACCGGAGCACCCCACGGAGAAATACTAGGCCTAATGAAACCTCTATTTGACAACTCCTAAAGCTGTGTCTTCAACTCTTTCAGTGCCATTCTATATGGAGCGATAGACACGGGTGCAGAATCAGAATACGTCTCAATAGCAAACTCAACTTCTCTATCTGGAGGCAAAACCGACAACTCTTCTGGAAAAACACTTGGAAAATCACAAACTGTTCTAATGTCTTGCGGTCTAACCTCACTCATATTCGGATTCATCACATAAGCCAAGTACGTCTAACAACCTGAATCTATCAATCTTTGAGCTTCTAAAGCAGATACAACATTGGACAAGAACTTAATGTTCTCGCCCACCACTACAACTTCAAAATCATTCGTAAGCCTTAAGAAGACTCTCTTGGTCTCAAAGTCTACCCTAGCTCTATGCTCTATGAGCCAACCCATGCCTAAAATCACATCAAAACCATAGAACGACAATTCCATCATGTCAACCGAAAACACATGACTCTGAATCACCAAAGGACACCTCCTATACATTTTCCTAACTACCACGGTATCACTGAAAGAACTAGTAACATTTACACCTACCTCTAACCACTCATACGGTAGGCCTAGAGACCTTGCATGCTCACCCAAAATATACGAATTTGTTGAACTCGAATCTATCAAAGAAAGCAAAGTCAAAGACTGTATCGAGAAATTACCTGCGATGACATCTGTGTCATTCCCAGCCTCTCGCTGTGCATACACCCTAGTCGGTCCTCCACCCTCGGGCTGAACTGCCACCACATGAGCTAAGTTTCTCTGACCATCGTTCCTCGGCTAAAAGTTACCACGACCGCGCCTACGGCCTCTCTGATGCTCAAAACCCCTAGCTGGAGCCGGTCTGCCCCTAGCCGGGTGTGGACAGTTACGCCTCAAATGATCTCAGGAACCACAGTTCCAATATACCCCAAAGGTACCCATACACTCGCCCTGATGACGTCTTCCGCACCTAGTGCACTAAGGAGTGTGGACAATAGCCCCTTGGCCCTAATGGTCCCGTCCATGGTTACCACCCCTATGCCTCAAATCGGGATGATACCTCCTATCTCTATGCCTCTTGGCATGATCTCTGTCCCAATCTACATGTCTCTTCTCGGAATCGGAACCACTAGCACGAGCACTCGAGCCTAAGTTCTGCTCAATATCCTTGGCCCTAGAGACCAAAACATCAAACTCGGTGTAGTCAGAGGCAAGCATATAAGTCTTCACATCTCTAGTCAACCCATATCAGAAACACTCATATCGTTCCCTCTCACTTGGAACCAACTCGGTAGCATACTGACTCAACCTCACAAACTGAACCTCATACTCCGACACCGTCTTGCTACCATGAACCAAGGCCATAAATTCTCTCTTCTTCTCGTCCTGATATCGGACTCCGAGATACTTATTCTTAAAGGAATTTATGAAGAATTCCCAAGTGACATCCGCCTCTGCCATACCCGAAGTAAAGGTGGTCCACCAAGCATACGCACCTCCCTGAAGCAAGAAGACAACACAACCCAACTTACGAGTGTCTGAGCAGTCCATCTGACCCAAGATGCATGTAGTACTCTCGAGCCAAGCCTCTGAACCCTCAGAAGTCAAACCACGAAACTCGACTCCACCCAAGCTATGGAGTCTCTCAAGGGGTAAACCAGTCCCCGCACCCTGAGGTGGTGCTGCAGCTTGCATACCGGCCAAAGCTGTCTGAAAGGCCCCGACTATAGTCTGAATAGAGTGAGTCATGTCCGCGCCTACCGGACCTTAACCTGCCTGAGCTCCATTACCCCCAACATTTGCACCGGCCTGAGGTCCATTACCATTACCTCCAGCATTCGTACCGGCCTGAGGCACATTACCTTCACCACCAACCCCATTACCACCGGGAGCATGAGGAACATGAGGCACATCCTCGGGTGCCTGGTCACCCGCTCTAGGTCGTCCTCTTGGTCTTACCATAACGAGATAGAATCTAAACAATAAACATATCACACACAAGAAAACATTAGGTTAGCAAGGGCAAGGACCCAAGTTCTCAAGCTCTTTAAACTAAAATCATTTTCCAATAACAATACCTTGCAATGGGAACACTTGACTAAGCTTCAACCGACAACAAGGACAATAAAGCATGCTTTCATACACCATGCAATGGAAAACAAACAAAACAAGCCAACTTACCTGACTTACCTTCCCGGGAGACCTCGTAACCGAGGCTCTCATACCACAAAATATAACCCCCTCGTCCCGGCCTAGCCAACATACCAGATCGAACGGGTTATAGGGGGAAAACCGAAGCGAAACCCGCTAAGGCCTCACTTCGATTAGTAACCCTAATTTTTTTTCGTTTATTATCTTGTCTAGATATCACAATTAACCCTAGGTGAGAAGACAACGGCGGAAAAGCGGACACATGTACGAATCGAGCAGAGGGCATATAATAATTCAAACTTACCATACAGTTTGTTAGTCAAATTACATGCACACGGGGCAAAACCATCTCGAGGGTCACATATGAACTCAACAAGGAAGCATACAAGCTTTAGGGACTAAAATGTAACATTCAGAAACCTTTGAAGATGCCATCTAACCGATTCAACTGCATGCGTTTCGAAACAGGCTTGCCTGTTCTGAAACACGGGCTCTATTTAAAAGTAAGACCAAGCCATTCCGGAACAGTCCCACCTTGTTCCAGAACGGGAGTCTATAGTGGCAAAACGTATTGGAACGGGTTCCAAAACAAGGGCTCATAGTGGCAAATTGTACCGAAATGGCCCTACATGGCTCCAAAACATGAGCGTCCAGTGGCAATTCAAACCGAAACGACACCACCCTCGTTCCGATACGGGTACCCTTGGAGCTCGACCGTTCCGAATCCATATCAAGCGTTTCGAAACGCCTGCACGTAGTTTGGCCTGAAAACATAGTTTAGCATCTCCAAACGTCCCCAAACTCGCCCTGAAACATCAAAAACCACATAACATCATATCATACAAACAATCTAGAGGCAAAGCGTCCTAATCACTACATCAATCATACATCCAAGCAACAAATTGGATTCCAAGCCCTAAGCTCACAAAAAAACATAGATTCAAAAACACTAACATGCCAAAACACAAAGTAAATCATACAAGGCCACATTAAACCTCAACATAACATAATATCATCATTTTAAACATGCTAGAAACATAATCATAGCCAAAATGTAGTAGTTTGAAACGCCAACTCCCTAACAACAAGCCTAGCAATCCCATTGTCTAAGTGTTATTACAACTATAAATCCATACTTTGAGCTACCCAAGAACTCCGAGAATCCCTTCCTTGCCCACTTGCCTCCCGGACCCTCTAACGATATGCATTTTTGGAAAAAGAGAGCATAAGCTTAAAAGCTTAGTGAGCGGAACTCTAAAACACAACAACAATGCAATTTTAAACCATATTCTTAGATTGAAAGCAAAACCATTTAAGAAAAAGGTGTAATTAAACACAAACATAAACAATACATGGTATGCATGTAACCCCTTCGACCCGGCCTAGCCACCAGACTGTATCGAGTGGACTACACAGGACTAACCGAAGAAATATCTGAAGATTTCCCTCCGTTTAGCAACCCTAGACGTGTTGATTAATATCTTTTCTAGATGCTCAAATTTAATCTTAAGTTATCGAACACTCAGCGGAAGAAAGAACAACAATCAAGCATCGATTCGAACAAACATGCAACCAGAGACCAAAATGCAAAACTAGCATAATATAGGGACCTATGATGCAATTAAGGTGATCTTTGTGTAATTTAGTCCATTTCATGCTTCAATGATGAAAAACAACATAAAACATGCACACAATCATCCACAATTGAAATTAACATATACTAGGACCAAAACGCAAGAAAAATAACTTCAAAGATGCCTTTAACTATCTTCAACGACCCCCATTTCGATACTCGTATCAGAACGGCGCTTCACAGTAGCGAAATGTTTCGAAACGGCTTGAGACCGTTCCAGCTCTGATTAGCCCATTTTGATACTCGTTCCAAAACGCCAAGGCAAAAACAAGGGTTGTTTCGAAACGTTTGAGCCTGTTTCGAAACACCTTGCTGTAGAAACAACAAAATTTCAATTTAAGCATCTCTAAGGGTATTTAACTTTGTTCTAATCACCACATACAACAGAGAAACAACAAGAACAACATATATACACTAAAAACCAACCATCACACATATCCAAGATCAAGAGAACATAAGTATGCTTTACATACAATTTAAAAGAAAGCTTCAAGATCCAACATAAGATGAACAAGGTCCAAAACCATAACCACAAGACATAAGGTAAGAACAAGCCATCAAGATAAACATCAACATGTTCTTAACACAAGGAGTTTACTAACACTCCCACAGACATAAACAAGGTTCACCCTCATTGCCACACACACTATTATCTAAGCAAAGTCATACTTGAGCTAAGAGCGCACACTTGGATCACTTCCCTTGCACCGTTGCCTTCCAAAGGGTCTACGGATCTGCATTGTTGGAAAAAGAGAATGTAAGCTATATAGCTTAGTGAGCGGAGCTCAAAACCAACTACAACAATGCAGTTTTGAAAACAATCATCATTTAGGAAATCAAAACCGTTTCTTGAAATCTCTTTCACAAATCATTTCCAAAACCATTTCCTTTTCAACCTGCTAACTTGAAGCAAGTTTAAGCAATGCAACCACACATGCCATAGGCAATGAACATGCATCAACCATGCATAATCCATATATGAACCATATGTGCAAACCAAGCCTACCGGCTCCTTTACCATACACATGCTTCAAACATAAGAATAACCATATGAGTTTACCAAGCTCATATTGAAACCATAAGCGATTGGTTATATCGGCATCATTGACACGTTGCTCGGATAAACGAACACCTTGATGGCACAACCCCCATCAAGTCACATGGTGAAACAACCCTCACCATAAACAAGCTCAAGCATATCATGAACTCAACCAACATTCGAAACATAACATGGCATTCATGTGGGACAATGACAACATGCATTTAAAGCATAACAATATCAGAGAAAGCATCATTTAAAATGACATGCACATGATCCAAAATATGATAAAAAATAAGAAAGCGAAAAGCCGAAACAACACCAAATTTTACCCTTGAGCTCGGATTGGCCTAATGACTCAACTCAAACCCTTAAAACACTTTCTCAACCTTGATAAAATAGTAAAAACCATTTCCACTCACCATCGATTACAAAAACAACCCGAACCCCTTTTCTAGCTTTCCAGTTCGCCCACAATTGAGTTCAACAAATCCAGATCTTCAATCCATGCCTCTAACCAACCAAAAATAGAGGATTTAGAGATATTTTCAACACACAAATTTGCTGGAAAGCAGAGATTCAAATACCCAACCAAAACACCCATCGAATAAATCTGATACAAGCCGTAAACATCAAAAAGACCCAATTATGACAATCTCTAGTAAAACCCAGCATAAGATAACATCAAAACACATAGATAAAAACATCATCCCGACATCAGATCAACACGAGCTATTGATTCACCTCAAAATCCACCCAAAAACCCACTTTTTCATGCTTCAAAATTCAACACCCAACCCCATTTCGGGATTCCTACCATTCATCCATCATCTCAACACAATAATTACATCAAAACAAAGGTAACAACATCAACAAACCTGTCATTAATAGATCTTACCCAAAAATCTTACCAAAAGCTCATTTTCATCAATTTTAGCCAAATTACATTAAGATTAAGACAAGAGAATAAAACCTTGATATTTAAAAGAATAAAAGCATGGGAATTTCATTAAAGAACCTTACATTAGAGGAGAATCACGTTGCTCACCCCCAATGCTAGCTATTACCCCTTGTTTGGCAAAAATCCTTGAGGAAAACAATGAAATAGACTTGGGTTTTAGGAAATCAAGGTAGGAGAACCATTTAGTAATAAAAGATTAATAAGAAAACACTTTTACCTTGAGAAAATCAAGCTCAAATGCTGTTTTTCTGAAGAGAGGAAGTAAGAAAGCTTGAAAATGATTTTTGACGTAAAATGAGATTTTAAATAAACCCTTGTTTTAATTAAATCATAAAAGCTATTTTAAAATATCTGAATAGTCAAAATAAAAGAGGATAATAACCAAATTGGCCCAGCCAAAATAGATCCTTAAAGATTCAATATTTTGCAAACTTTACAATTTGGTCACTAAACCAAAATGTGACAGTTTAGTAATCGTTTTTCCAAAATTGTTTTTACCAAAACCTTTCACATATTTAAAAATGATTTTAAGGATTTATTCCATATTTTTCCCAACACCTGAGGACCTTTTTCCCTGAACTTACTCAAAACACTCAACACCGGTCTTTCGGACCTAGAAACTTCTTTGGATCTTCCAGACCCTAAACCAGGATGTTACAACTCTCCCCCACTTAAGAAAATTCGTCCACAAAATTTACTTGACCTAGAAACTGACGCTTCATGTCGTCTTTCCTCTCCCAAGTGGCTTCTTCAACACCTCGGTGTCACCACTTCACTTTGACCAACTCTATCGATCTACCACGCAAAACCTTGCTGTTCGTAGCTAATATCTTGATCGGTTCCTCATCATATGACAAATCTGGGTTCAATTCGATTTCCTCAACATGCATTACGTGCGATGGATCTGACCTATACTTACGAAGCATGGAAACATGGAATACGTCATGTATCTTCTCTAACTCCGGAGGAAAACTTAATATGTAAGCCACATGACCAACTCGTCCCACTATCTCATACAAACCAATAAATCTTGGACTCAATTTACCTTTTCTACCGAACCTCATCACTTTCTTCCATGGTGACACTTTCAAAAAGACTTTCTCACCCACAACATACTCAATCTCACGACGCTTCAAATCGACATATGATTTCTGTCGATCGGTTGCTTCTTTCAAGTGTTCACATATCAACATAACCTTCTCAATAGTGCCCTTAAGCATAGGAGGTATGGATACCAATTTCTGACCAACTTCTGCCTAACATACCAGAGGTCTACACCTCCTACCATAAAAAGCCTCAAACGGTGCCATCTAAATGCTACCCTGATAACTGTTGTTATAAGCAAACTCAACTAACGGTAGGTGTTTCTCCCACGAACCCTGGAAATTGATAATACAACAATGTAACATATCTTTAAACCCGGAAATCTACTCATTGAAACCAAAACACATTGATTCAAACCCAAATTTCATCCAAAACTTCACCATTTTCGTTCTAGACAAACCCCACACTGAATCTAGCCATTTCAACCACCAAAACACATCCAAAATCATCTAGAAACATCCCCCAACATCAAAGGAACCACCAGCCACATTTTCAACCCAAAACCAAGCCAAAAACTCAATTTTTTCAACCTAAAAATCCCATTTTTATACCCATTTCGGGTTTCCCACTATTAGCCTCTTTTTTGACATTTTCAAAACACTAAAACATTATTAACAACACCCTTAACACGACATTAAAATACCCACACGAAAATCTCATAGAAAAACCCATTTCTTAAACCCAACACCAAATTTAAAATGCATTTTAAATGGTTTTAAAAGAAGGTTTTCAAAGAGTACAAGCTAGATATGTAAAAACTTTAACAATGAAGAGATTACCTTAAAAAATCTTGCTTGGATGAGGGATTCGAGGTGATGGAATAATGGTTTAGGGTTTAAGAGAGGTTTTGTGTAAAAAAAGGATTTTCTTTTGGAGAAGATGACACTTTTTTCAAACTTCTTTTCTTTCTTTATTCTTTTACTCAAATTCCCATCTTCAAATTTCATTAATGGTATTTTTGTAAATAGTGGATTTTTTTATATAAAACCATCATTTTAAATCTAAATTTAATCCAGACTAATCCTAGATCAAAACTGATAACTCCTGGGGCCCTAAATCGGGGCGTTACAGGAAATGTATTTGAGAGTTTAGGTTGAGCTTTAAAGGCAAACCTAAGCTCGAGAGTAAGTATTTAATGTTTACGTTTTACTTTTCCGAAATTTTATATTTCAATCTTGTTATGCATTGCTGATATGAGATGAATGTGTGTATTTGATTATTGAGTGTGGTATTGTTATGTTGGTTTATATGATGTTGAGTATTGACAAATATGAGAGTCTTACCAGGCATAATTGGTTGACCATAGGATTACAGTGCACTTGTAAAATTCGCGCGTGGCCCTAGTGATGTAAGATGCCATTAAGAAGGAGTACGATGATGTAAGATGCCACCGGAAACTTTATTGTTAGACCTCGGTGATGTAAGATGCCATCGCGAGTCTTGTTGTTCTTATAGATTCGGTGATGTGAGATGTCATCGAATCCAATCCGTGTATCTGAATAATGTAACCATAATTTCCATAATACTCTTGTGTTGGAAGGTTGAATGTTGTCTTGGTAGATGTTGAGAGTTATGCTATATTGATTATATGTTGATGCATTGCTTGATGTAAGATGCCAAGCATATGTAAGATTGTTGATAATCATGTTGACGGAATTCATGCTTGTGGTTTTGCTTGCAACTCATAAATGTTTTTTTATACTAAAACTGCATTGTTGTTGTTGTGGTTTTGAGCACCACTCACTAAGCTTTATGCTTACACGCTCTTTTCTAACAATGCAGATCGTTAGTGATCCGGGAAGCAAAGAAAGGCGAGGAAAAGGCTCCGGTGATCGTAGCTTAAGCTCAAGTATGGATTTTAAGTTGTAATAATAATTTAGCAATGAGAATACTTGCTTTTGTGGTTAGGGAGGTTGATGTAAACTCCCATGAGTTTGATCATGTTGCTACATGTTTTAAATGTTGAAAGTATGCTATGTTGAGACTTGCTCTGGCTTTTGGTTTAATGCCTTGTGTTTTGTCTTGTTGGTATTTTGAGCTAAAGTGTTCTTTTTGAGCTTTTAAGTTTGAGATCCATGCTTGTGGGTATGCATGTTTGAAACCTGTTCTTAGAGTGTCTTTACTCTAGAATATTTGTTCAATATGTTTCTTTGTGATTTGTGCTCTTTCGGGGTAAGTTTGGGAATGTTTGAGGATGCCAAAATGCATTTTTGGGCCAATCTGTGCCCAGGCGTTTCGAAACACCTAGTATGGTATCGGAACGGCCAGGCTTTTGGGGCACCCATATCGGAAGGAGGGTGATGCCGTTTCGGTACGTTTTGCCTCTAGAGACCAAGAGAAGCCGTTTCGGAACAACCTAATTTTGCTTTTTGCTAAGAGCCCACATTTCGAAACGACCAATCTTGTTTCGAAACAAGGTAGTTAAAGTGGTTAAAAGACATCTTTGAAGGTTTCCAAATGCTACATTTTAGTCTCTAATGCTTGTATGCTTCCTAAGTGAGTTTATATGTCCTCTTTGGGTTGGTTTTGCCTCGTGTGTGTTGTCACTAAATTTTCACCTCAATTTTAAATAATCTGAAAAAATAAAAAAAATCTCTTTTCCCTTAAAATAATAAAAGGCCGACCCTTTTTCTAAATAAAATAAAATACAACAAAACCCACTTTTAAAAGCCCATTTTTGAAGTCCATTTCAAAAGGAAAAAAAACAAAGCCCATTTTTTAAAAGAAAAAAAGGAGAGAAAATGATAAATGTGGAAAATAAATGTTGGAGGAAAAAAATGAAGGAAAAAAATAATAAATGTAAAAAAAGCAAAGAAAACAACAAAAGATAGCAAAAAAGGGAAAAAATAAAGAAAATAATAAAAAAGGGAAAAGGGCAAACAACAAGCGTCACGCGCTAGCGCGTGAGCTGGTTCCCTAGCGAACCCTTCTGCCGAACGCTCAATGTGGTCGACCAGCGTCTACCAGCCACATATGTTGTCGTTGTTGGTACTAGCCGGTTCCCCTCGCCCCCGCCAACCTAATGCCACCAACCCCGCTCGCCGCTGCCGTATGTGCTCGCCAAAATCTGCAAAAAACTGAGACAAAAGGTCAAACCTTAGGCTCGAATTAAGGGGAAAATTCAGCTTCGATATTGAACCAAATTAGACAAGGATTGAGGGGTTTTACCGAGAATCAAGTTCTTGGTCTGATTTTGGCTCCAATTTGGGGATTAAACGCGAATATTATCTTGATTTGCAAGCTCAAGTTGTGTATAAAAACCCCCTCTCCATTGTTCAACACACCATTTTCAAGAAAACACACTTGAGGAAAAAGCAAATAGGCTTAGAAAAAATCCGAAAAATTCTCTAAATTTTTTTCAAGAGTTGCTGGAAATTTTGAGTTGAAGTTCGAGTTTGGAAGCAATTTTCCGGAGGCAATTAGGAGCATTTCGAGAAATCCGTATTCGAGTTCTTCATTCGTCATTTCGGTAAAATTTCTATCTTTTCTTTTACTTTTTATTTGGATTTTTCATGCTTGTTCTTGATTGAATTTTTGTGTTTGTGTTTGTTTTTTTTGTGGATTTTAGGTTGTGCTCTTGAAGTTGGAAAATCGTTTCACGATTCTGGTAATGTTTTCGTTTTAAATTTTCTGTTTAATTTGGTTTGATCTTTTAGAAATTTGCATGCTTAAAAAATGTTGTTAAAGTTGTTTTGATCTTTAGAAATGTAGAAATAATTTTTTAAAGGTGTTTAAATTAAAATGCAGGAATAAAATGAGTAAATGTGGTTTAATTGAAAAAAATTAAAGTTAGGGATTTAATTAGGAAAAAAACTAATGCATGGGTAGAAATAATAAAGGGGCTTGATTAAAAAAAAGGTTTTTATGAAATTTATTTTTAATAAATGGGGTAAGTGATTTTTAAAAAGGAAAAAAATAAATAAAATGTTTTTTAGAAAAAAAAACAAGTTTTAAAAAGAGAGATTCTTTTTGAAAAGAAAAAAATATAAATAAAAGATGAAAAAACATAAAAATGAAAAGGGTAAAAATTTTAAAAAGGGTTTTGACTTTTAAAAAAATTAAAAAGTAAAAAAGAAATAAAAGATTTTTAAAAGAAATAATAATAAAAACTCAAAAGAATAAAAGGTTGCTTGTTTGTTTTAGAAATAGGTTTAAAACTTAGGGCTAGGTTATAAAGCTTAGATAGAGACATGTTTTGTTGAAAATTGTTCTTCACAAAAAATAAAATACACTTAAGCATACTTTAACTTTAAATTAGGAATAAAAGACTTAGACGTTTTTAAATAATCGAACTTAGAGAATAAATAAAATGCTCAACGCACTAAATTTCCATGTTATTTAAAAAAGTGAAAATAATTTAATGCGGTGTCTTATCAAATGAGAATGACAGGCTAGCGCCAGAAATGTTGGCGGTGATTAAAGTTCATCCCCTGGGCGATAAGGCCGTTAAAATAGACTAATATTCATTAAACAGACAAGCAAAGTCGAACCTTTGTGAACTTGTAAATTCCAGTTTTGAAAACGATTTTAAAACCAGTTAGGTTCCGATTTTGGGCGTCGTGGAGTGCTAACCCTCCCCCACGCGTAACCGACCCCCGAACCTATTTCCTGATTTTTTTCGTAGACCAAAACCGTTATTTTATTAAAACAAAATGTTTTACTAAAATAACCCTGATTTAAAAGTGATCCAATCACACTTTTTCAAAAAGATTTGAGTTTTATATGGATTCTCGGATTTGGGTTTTGAGGAGTTTTTGGAAGGGTTTTAAGTTGAGTTTTGGGGTTGCTATGTGTTGGAAATTGAGGGCTGATGTTAGTATGATAGTTAGGGGTTGTTTTGGGAGCATTTAAGTGTGTTAAAAAGGTTGAAATCAAGGGTTATGGACTGTGCTAAAGGGCTGCTCGGGATTGAAGTTTTGGGAGTTGATACTAGCTTGAAATCTTGTGTTTATGTGCTTGAATTGTGTTCCGATTTACTACTTTGAATTGTGGACTGATTTGTGGCTATTTTAATTGTGTTGGGATGATTAGAAGCAAGGAATTTAGTTGGTGAAGCTTCAGGGACGAATCCGGAGATTTTGGAGTCTTGAGCTTGGTTTTCGGTCTTCTTATGGGTAGCAACGGTGAGTAGAATTGTTAACCTTTAATTTGTTTTCGAAATGGAACTCTTGGGGGTTTGGGTGGGACCTAGAGGGTTCACCTAAACTCGAGTGTAAGTTACTATTCCTACATCTTTGTTATGTGTTGATTAATGATTATGTGATGTGGTATCATGTGCATTTCGAGTTGTTTTACAACGTTGTTGTTGTGTAGTCGTGTAGACGTCGAGCCTCACGTGATGGTTGTCTAAACTACAGTGATTAGTGGTCCCATCGGTAGTGACTAGTAGTAGAGTAAGATGATGAGTGGTCCCATCGGAAAACTACTAGTCGAATGGTGATGTGTGGTCCCACCGTGTGTGTAAATTGGTTGTGCATGTGCAAGCCATGTGTAGTCTTGTTGTGATAATCATTCGTACATACATTGATTTATTGTCAATTATGAAAAGTATTTTGAAAAATGCATGCTTGTTGAATTGTAGAGCTTCTCTCACTAAGCTAGTTAGCTTACGCTCTCTTTTGTTTCCAACATGCAAATCGTTAGAGTACGGGAGGCAAGTGGGCAAGGGAGGAGCTTTTGGACTTCTCAAATTAGCTCAAGTATGATTTGAGTTTTTGTAATAATGCCTAGATGATGGGGTATAGACTTGTAGGAGTTGGTGTCAAACTCATTAGATGATTTGTGTTTAGTTGAGCATGCTAAAATGTTGATGTTATGTTTAGATGTGTTATGTCTTAGTTTCGTGGATTGAGGACCATGCATATTTGTGCTTAATTGTTTGTGTTTAAGAGTCTATGAACTTGACCTATGGATGCCTTATGTATGGATGTTTAAAGCATGAACCCTTATTGATGCTATGTATGCCTCCTTTTGAGTTATTGCTTGAATCCTTTGAATGCATGGCCCTTGTCCGTTTCAAATGCCTTGTATGCTGAATCTTGGTTGATAAATGTCATATGTATGCTTTCTTATGCCTAGGCGAGTCTTAATTTGCATCTAGAGTTGTGGTTTGGGGTCCTTAGCTGCAATTTTGAGTGTTGAAGTGCAGGGCGTATCGGTCCGCCCAAGGGCCGTATCGATACGGTCTTGCACTTAGGGGGTCAGTTTAAGCCTAGCGTACCGATACGCGTGGGCGTATCGTTACGCCAAACACTCACTGGAAATCTGAGATTTTAACGAGATTTTGGCGTATCGGTACGAGTCTAGGGTGTATCGGTACGGTCTTGTATCGTTGACCGTGAGAAGTTGACCAGTCAGGGTGTATCGGTACGGTCAACCTATGTACCGATACGGTCTCCCTGGTTTGACCTTGGGCTTTTGACCTAGTCAAGGCGTATCGATACTCTCTCTTAGTGTATCGATACAACTTGCTTATTAAATAAAAATGGACTCTTTTTCATTAGTTTGCTTGGTTGTTCGCATCGCTTGTTGTCCTTCCGCTGTCATGTCACGTATAGGATGTATGAATGCCTCTAGACAAGATAAAAATAAAAAGAAATTTCCTAGGGTTGCTAACCGAAGTGGGGCCCTAGCGGGTTTCATTTCAGTTTTCCCCGTGTAGCCCACTCGGACCGGTCAGTCGTTCAGACCGGGACGAGGGGGTTACATTTAGTGGTATCAGAGCCTGAGGTTTCCGAGACCTCGGGTAGGTAACTGAGGTAAGTTGATGTGTTATGATGTTGCTTTGTATTGATGGGTGTTTTATCTTGAATATTCGAATGTTTGCTTGCTAGTATGGTGTTTGAAAGCATGTTTTAGTGGCTTTTTCTGGTTGGGTTAAGGGTTAGTCAAATGTCCCCATTGTTAGGTATTGTTGTCAAAAAGGAAAATTGTTTTGGTTTAACGAGCTTGAGAACCAGAGTCCTTGCCCTTTTGCTAACCTAACATTTTCCTTGTTTGTTGTGTGTTTATTGTTTTAGATCTTGTTTTGCTATGGTGAGACCAAGGGGGCGACCTAGAGCGGGTGACCAGGCACCCGAAGGTAAGCCTCCTGCTCCTGCTCCCGGTGGTAATGGAGTGGGTGGTGAAGGTGATGTGCCTCAGGCTGGTACTCAAGTCGGAGGTGATGGTAATGGGCCTCAGGCCGGGGCTAATGTTGGAGGTGTTGGGCTCAGGTGGGTCAGGGTCCAGTGGGCGCGGACATGACCCAGCTACTTCAGACTATAGCCGGAGTATTTGAAACAACATTGGCCGGTGCACAAGCTGCAGCACCACCCCAGGGTGCGGGGACATGATTATCCCTAGAGAGGCTACGTAACTTGGGAGCAGTTGAGTTTCGTGGATTAACTCCTGAGGGTTCGGAGGGGTGGCTTGAGAGCACTACTCGCATCTTGGGCCAGATGGAGTGTTCAGATGCCCGTAAGTTGGGTTGCATCGTCTCCTTGCTTCAGGGGGACACTTATACTTAGTGGACCACTGTTACCTCTGGTATAGCCGAGGTGGATATCACATGGAAGTTCTTCAGAAATGCCTTCAAGAGGAAGTACCTTGGAGTCTGGTACTTAGATCAAAAGAAGAGAGAGCTTATGGCTTTGGTTCAAGGTAATAGGACCGTGTCTGAATATGAGGTTCAGTTTGTGAGATTGAGCCAGTATGCACCAGAGTTGGTCCCGAATGAGAGGGAGCGGTGTGAGCGTTTCAGATATGGGTTGACTACAGATGTGAAGACCTACATGCTTGCCTTCGACTACACTGAGTTCGATGTCTTGGTCTCTAGGGCCAAGGATATAGAGCAGAACCTAGGCTCTAGAGCACGTGCTAGTGGGTCCGATTCTGGAAAGAGACATGCGAATTGGGATAGAGACCAGGCCAAGAGGCATAGGGACATGAGGTGCCAACCGGATACGAGGTATAGGGGTGGTAACTATGGTCAGGGCCATTAGAGCCAATGAGTTTTTATGCACACACCTGAGTGCAATAGGTGTGGGAGACACCACTTGGGCGAGTGTGCGGGTACCTTTGGGTCGTGTTGGAACTGTGGATCTCGAGACCACATGAGGCGTAACTGTCCACACCCGGCTAGGGGCGGACCGGCTCCAGCTAGGGGCTTTGAGCATCAGAGAGGCCGTGGGCGCGGTCGTGGAAACTTTCAGCCAAGGAATGAGGGTCAGAGGAACTTGGCTCATGTAGTAGCAGTCCAGCCCGAGGGAGAAGGACCGGCTAGGGTGTATGCTCAACGAGAGACTGAGAATGACACTGATGTCATTGCAGGTAATTTCTCATTACAATCTTTGAGTTTGCTTTCTTTGATAGATTCGGGGTCAACACATTCATATATTTTGGGTGAGAACGCAAGGTCGTTAGGGTTACCATGTGATTGGTTAGAGGTATGCGTAAATGTCACTAGCTCTTTTGGTGATACAGTGGTAGTTAGGAAAGTGTATAAGAGGTGTCCCTTGATGGTTCAGGGCCACATATTTCCGGTAGATATGATGGAGTTACTCTTTTACGGTTTTGATGTGATCTTGGGTATGGATTGGCTCGTAGAGCATAAAGCTAGGGTTGACTTCGAGACCAAGAGAGTCTCCTTGAGGCTTACCGATGACTTTGAGGGTGTGGTAGTCGGTGAGAACGTTAGGTTCTTGTCCAATGTGGTTTTGGCTTTGGAAGCTCAGAGGTTGTTGAGTTCGTGGTGTCAGGCTTACTTGGCTTATGTAATGAATCCGGATATAAGTGAGGTGAGACCTCAGGACATCAGAACAGTATGCGATTTTCTGAGTGTTTTTCCAGAAGAGCTACCAGGCTTGCCTCCAGACAGAGCAGTTGAGTTCGCTATTGAGACGTATTCTGATTCTACACCAGTGTCGATTGCTCCGTACAGAATGGCACCGAAAAAGTTGAAAGAGTTGAAGACACAACTTTAGGAGTTGACTGATAGAGGCTTCATTAGGCCTAGTATTTCTCCGTGGGGTGCTCCGGTCTTGTTTGTGAAAAAGAAAGATGGTAGCATGAGGATGTGTATAGATTATAGGAAGTTGAGTAAGGTGACAATGAAGAACAAATATCCTTTGCCTAGGATAGATGACTTGCTAGACCAGTTGAGAGGTGCTTCGGTGTTTTCGAAGATTGACTTGAGGTCCGGGTACTACTAGTTGAAGGTAAAGGACGTGGACATACCGAAGACGGCTTTTCGTACACGTTATGGACATTATGAGTTTTTGATGATGCCTTTTGGGTTGACTAACGCTCTGGCAGCCTTCATGGATATGATGAACCGTGTGTTCCATGAGTTATTGGATAGGTTTGTGGTAGTGTTCATAGACGACATCTTGGTATATTCTAGGACCGAGGAGGAGCATGATGAGCATTTATAGTTAGTACTTCAAACCCTACTTGAGAACCAGTTGTATGCCAAGCTAAGCAAATGTGAGTTTTGGATTAGGGAGGTAGTCTTCCTAGGTCACGTGATCTCGGCTAGTGGGATTAGTGTAGATCCCAAGAAGATAGAAGCTATAGTGAATTGAAAACAACCGAAGTCAGTGACAGAAATCCGTAGTTTCCTAGGTTTGGCGGGTTATTATAGGAGGTTTGTTGAGAGGTTTTCTAGAATAGCGGCTCCGTTGACTAAGTTGCTACAGAAGAATGTTCCGTATGAGTGGTCAGATGCAAGACAAGAAGCGTTTGAGAAAGTGAAGAAAACTTTGACCGAAGCCCCTATCTTGACTCAGCCTGAACCGGGGAGAGAGTTTGTGATTTACAGTGGTGCATCGTATGTAGGGCTAGGGTGTGTGCTTATGCAAGAGGGTAAGGTGGTAGCATATGCTTCGCGACAGTTGAAAGTTCATGAGAAGAATTATCCCACCCATGATATAGAACTAGCCGCAGTGGTGTTCGCATTGAAGATTTGGAGACACCATCTTTATGGTGAGAAGTGCACTGTGTACACCGACCACAAGAGTTTGAAGTTTTTGATGTCTTAGAGGGAGTTGAACCTCAGGCAACGTAGGTGGTTAGAGCTCCTTAAGGATTATGATCTCACAATAGAGTACCATCCGGGTAAGGCAAACGTAGTGGCCGATCCCTTGAGTAGAAAAGTGGCCGTTGAGTTACGAGCTATGCTTGTGAGGTTGAGTGTGTCTAAAGATGGTGGGTTGATAGCCAAACTTCAGGCTAAGCCTTCATTAGTTCAGTTAATTCGAGAGAAGCAGTTGCGAGATGAGTCTTTGGCACCTCACGTGCAAGACATAGCCGAAGATAGGCCAACCGAGTATTGTTTTGGTGAGAATGGGATCCTATGTTACAAGGATAGGATAATGATTCTGGAGGATGCCGAGTTGAGGCGTACGATCTTGAATGAAGTTCATAATAGTCCTTTTGCTATGCACCCGGGCAACACGAAGATGTATCGAGGATTAAAAGAAGAGTACTACTGGGTTGGTTTGAAGAAAGACGTGGCCGAGTTTGTCAGTAGATGTATAGTTTGCCAGAGGGTCAAGGCCAAGCATCAATTCCCCTCAGGATTGTTACAACCATTGAGGATTCCGGAATGGAAGTGGGAATGTATCACCATAGACTTTGTGTCGGGGCTACCGCTGACTCCTTCGAAGAAGAATTCAGTGTGGGTGATTGTGGACAGGTTTACTAAGTGTGCCCACTTCATACCAATTCATACCACCTATACTTTAGACAAGTTGACCGATATGTATATCTGTGAGATAGTGAGGCTACATGGGGTACCGAAGTCGATTGTGTCGGACCGAGATCCGAGATTTACAGCTATATTTTGGGAGTGTTTGCATCGAGCTTTGGGTACTTGGTTGAAATTCAGCACTTCGTATCATCCGCAATCGGATGGTCAGTCTAAGAGAGTGATTCAGGTGTTGGAAGATATGTTGAGGTGTTGTATCATTGATTTTCAGGGGTCGTGGGAGAAACAACTACCGTTAGTGGAGTTTGCGTATAACAACAGCTTTCAGTCGAGTATTCAGATGGCTCCTTATGAGGCCTTGTATGGTAGGAAATGTAGAACCCCGATTTGTTGTGCCGAAGCCAGACAGAAACTTGTACTGATGCTTGAATTGCTTAAGGGCACCACCGAGAAGGTAAAGTTGATATGTGATCGTCTGAAAGCAGCTTCAGATCGACAGAAGTCCTATGCCGACTTAAAGAGGAAAGAAGTAGAGTATTTCGTGGGAAATAAAGTGTTTTTGAAAGTCTCACCTTGGAAGAAGGTGATGAGGTTTGGGAGGAAGGGCAAGTTAAGCCCAAGATTCATTGGACCTTATGAGATAGTTGAGAGGATTGGCCCCGTTGCGTATAGATTGAGGCTCCCGACTGAACCTAGAGAAGGTTTATGATGTCTTTCATGTGTCGATGCTTAGGAGGTACAGATCGGACCCGTCCCATGTAATGCCCGTAGAAGAGATTGATATGAATTCGGACCTGTCTTACAACGAAGAACCAGTTGAGATACTTGCTTCTGATAGCAAGGTGTTGCGTGGAAAGACCATAGAGTTGGTCAAGGTGTTATGGAGACATAGAGGTGTGGAAGAGGCCACGTGGGAGAGGAAAGCTGATATGCTTGAGCAGTTTCCGTATCAGTTTTCGTCAGGTAATTTCGGGGATGAAATTCCTTAAGTTGGGGAAGGTTGTAACACCCGGGTTTGGGGGTCGGGTGAGAATAATATTAAAATAATGTTTCGGATTTCGGTTTCACAATTAAAATAATAAAATATTATTTTGAACCTCAGGTTTTCAAAACAAATAATTTATGTTGGACATGTTTTGATTTTTTAAGCCCAATTCCATGGAATTTGGAAATTTAGATAGCTATCCTCATTAATGGCATTATGGTAATTAAATGAACTTTCAATTAAAACCCTTTTTAATTTTAAAACACCCTTTATTTCATCTCCTTCCCTCTTCACTTCCCCATTTCAACGACATTGGAGCTCTTGTCTTCAAAATCATTATTCCATCACATCTTTTGCTCCTTGTTAGGTATTTTCAAAAGGTAATTACGTTTTTGACTTGGCCTCATCTTCCCCTTCATATTGGTACCATTAGTTTTCATTGAAACCATGTATTTTGTATTTTGAGTTTTCAAAGTTTTTGTTAGAGGTTGAAGCTTTATGGATTATTAACAAAGATTTTGATTTATTATTGTTAAATACGTTGTTTGTGAACCATAAGGTCCAACATATATGAATTTTAAAGAGTTTTATATGAATTCCCGGATTTGGGTTTTAAGGGGGTTTTTGGAAGGGTTTTAAGTTGAGTTTTGGGGTTGCTATGTGTTGGAAATTGAGGGCTGATGTTAGTATGATAGTTAGGGGTTGTTTTGGGAGCATTTAAGTGTGTTAAAAGGTTGAAATCAAGGGTTATGGACTGTGCTAAAGGGTTGCTCGGGATTGAAGTTTTGGGAGTTGATACTAGATTGAAATCTTGTGTTTATGTGCTTGAATTGTGTTCCGGGTTATTACTTTGAATTGTGGACTTATTTGTGGCTATTTTAATTGTGTTGGGATTATTAGAAGCAAGGAATTTAGTTGGTGAAGCTTCAGGGACGAATCCGGAGATTTTAGAGTCTTGAGCTTGGTTTTCGGTCTTCTTATGGGTAGCAACGGTGAGTAGAATTGTTAACTTTTGATTTGTTTTCGAAATGGAACTCTTGGGGGTATGGGTGGGACCTAGACGGTTCACCTAAACCCGAGTGTAAGTTACTATTCCTACATCTTTGTTATGTGTTGATGAATGATTATGTGATGTGGTATCATGTGCATTTCGAGTTGTTTTACAACGTTGTTGTTGTGTAGTCGTGTAGAAGTCGAGCCTCGCGTGATGGTTGTCTAAACTACGGTGATGAGTGGTCCCACCGTATTGAGTGGATCGAATGATCGAAATAAACCAAGAGGGGGTGAATTGGATTTTTAAAGTTTTTGGTGATGGAATTGGCAAATAAAATTGGTAGACAAGGAATTTTAGAGTGGTTCAAGTTCCAATCGAACTCTACATCCACTACCTTAGCTTCACTAAGGATTTGCAACAATTCCACTAATTACTCTTCCCCTTTTCTAGGCTAAGAAGGTAACCGTTACAATTTCGGTCAAATTTTCTACCCAAAATTTGATCCAATCCTCACACAATTGAAACAAAGAAGTAGTTGGCTAAAACAAGTATCTCTCAATACACAATATAGCCCAACTGCAAGCACTCGACCCAATTGAAATGATAAGAATGAAAAATACAATTGGGGTTACAAAACAATAATGGGATTTAGGCACAAATGCTTGGATGTTTGCTTTTGGATCAATAGTTGTTGCTCAAGCTTTTAGAGGTCCCTTTTATAACTTCTCATTGAATTCTAGCCATTTTGGTTGATGCATTCATCAATAGAGCCGTTGGGGATGTTATCTCCCCTCCATAAATGTAGTCTGCAACCAACCGTTTCAAAACGCCCGACCCTATTTCGAAACAGACCAAAATAGAAAGAGCCGTTGGGGTGCATTAAAGAGCCCGTATCGAAACGGTTAAGATCATTTCGATACGTTAAGAGCCGTTTCGAAACCAGTTTCGAAACATTTTTGCCACTGTCAAGGACCGTATCGAAACAGCTTGAATCGTTTCGATACGCCTTAACGACTTGTGAAAAAACAGTTAAAAACTTTCTAACGGTCATAATTTTTAAATCTGATTGAATACCGTTTCGAAACATTTGATGTCATTTCAATATGGTGTCTCGAGTTTCTTAAGCTGTTTCGAAACTTGTTTCGAAACACGGGTTGACAGTGTTGAAATCGTTTCGATACCCGTTCCGAAACATGAACTCAAAATTTCAAAACTGTTTCGAAACGCCTAAGGCCGTTCCGAAATGGTGACTCGAAAATCATTGTTTTGGCTTCAAGAACACTTAGAAAACTTTTGATAAATTTAGTTTTTAACTTAGGCATTTTCTTTTAAACATGTAGAGAGGTTTGGGGACTTAAAAATTCATTTTCACATTTTCAATTTAGTCCTTAAATTCTTTAGTTATATCAAAATCAACTTATCGGTTTCACAATCTCCCCCTTTTTGATATAACAAAACCAAAGTTAGAATTTTTAAGAGTTTTGAAAATTTTGAATACATGAGAATCCTAGTCCTAATATGAATAGTTAATATGAGATGACATGAGAATCCTAAGCCTCGTTGTCACTATCATCATCCATTGAATCATCATCATCCTTAGCTTGAACGCGACGAAAATCCATCCATTGTCCATAAAAGGTGGAGAAGGACATGTCTATAGATGTATGTTGATTCTCAAGGAATGTGAGTCGATTCTCATTTGCAAGGAGACGATCCTCCATGGATTGCAAGGGAGTATTGATAGCACCAAAACCTCTAGACATGTTAGTGTCCAATGTGTTGAATTGCTCGGTAAAAAAAGCCGTGAGAGCTTCATTGTTAGCAACCGGAGCTTGTGGTTGAGGTTCAACTTGAGGTGGAGGTGCTTCCCTATCAACACGTTCCCATTGTCCATTGTTGATGTAGTGAAATCCGGACTTGTGGAGAGAAGACTCACCAAGTTTTTGCTTGCGGGGTTCAGGAGAGTCATAAGTGCAATCAATCTCAAGCTTCTCAAAAATATGACTCAAAATAGTCCCATAAGTGAAAGAGTTGAGCGCATCGGTTTCACGGAGCTTAACATTATTCACCATCTCGGAAAACATGATCTTAACAAGATTAGGTTGCTTTCCACAACGAAAACATTCAATCCAAAAATAATCTACTTGACGAACGTGAGAAAATTTACCTCCAGAGGGGCGAATAAACCACGAGACCATCAAGTGGAGGAACCTATCGTGAGCATCCAAGGAAAGCACGGAATCGGTGTGAGAACCAAAGTGATTCTCATTCTCGAGTCCTTCATCCTTAAGACCAAACGTAGTCTCTAAGAAAGGTATGTCAATGACAATCTTCTTTCCTAAGATCTGAGACTCAATGCGAACAACTTCGGAATTGTCTTCGTTGTTGATGAGTTGGGCATTCGAGTAGAACAGAGGAACCATGTGCTTGTAGCAAATATCCGGGATACTCAAAAAACCGAAAAAGCTCCATGCATGTAAGCGGTGGAGATAACAGAAGAGAAAGCACTCGGAGTAAAGAAACGACATGTCAACAACACGCTCACGACGAACGCCAAACGTCTTGACATATTGGAAACGCGCCTTCAACGAGGGAGTTTTGAGAATCTTGAGAAAAAGTTGAGAAAGGTTGGGACGGAGAGCGGCTTGGTTTGAACCTTCACCCGATTGAGGTGCCTTACGTTTCTTGTTAACGGGATCCATTTGAAACAATCCTAAAAACATAAAAGCAAGCAATTTAAAACAAATTTTAAGTGTATGCATGAAATTTCTTAATTCAATCCAATGGTAAATCCCACTTAGGTTTAAAAAAAATTTTAAGAACAAAGATACAAAAAAAATTAAGAGTAAAGCATTTTTTTTGAACAAAAAATAGAAAAGAGAAATAAGAATGAAAAATCATATATTCGAATAAAAAATTTGAAGATTTTGAAAATTTTTTACAAGTTTTGGAAAACCCAAGTATCAAAACACATAAACTATACAAAATTAAAATTTTCTAACCTAGGATTCGAATACAAATTTAAGAAAAAAGAAAAAGATGAAAATATATCTTAAATTGGGATTTTGGATGAATAGATGAAAATCCTTGCACAAGGTTGTTGATGCTTTCTTAGACTTGTGTTTAAGAGTAAAAGCCCTTAAGATTTGGTGAAAGACAATGAGGTTTAGAGGGGTTTATAGGGAAAAATCGATTCTAGGGTTTTTAGGGTTTGGGAGAGTTTTAATTAAAGTTAAACTTTAACATTAAAAGCCCCTTTAAAGCAATCCGCTAACTCGTTTCGAAACGTTGTCCACCGTTTCGAAACGCGGGCACGAAAGGTTGACCGACTTTCCAACTCCAGCTGACTGTTTCTATACGGCTTTGATCGTATCGAATCCCCGTTGACTCGTATCGAAACACGTTTCGATACAACCCTTGGTAGTAGCAAAAACATTTTGAAACCATTGGAAGGCGTTTCGAAACACCCTTCTCTCAGATTGAATTTTAAAGCATCTGTATCGAAACAATTGAACCCGTTTCGATACACATGGGCCTGGACGTGCATATGAGGCTCTAAAAGTGCAGAAAAATGCAAATTTTGAAGGCCTAACTTGCATGAATGACATGAATGAGCATGAATAACATGTGCAAACATAAACATACTCCCCCTAGCTATAGGCATGGATGAAATTAGGAGTAAAAACACATAAACATGGCATTTCACAAGATCAAGCAATTTTAAGCACAAAAGAGGTCCTAAAAGGTCAAGATAGGCTAGTTAGACCTAACTCTCTCCTAAGGGACCAAAAACGATATTTGTCTAAAGGTTTTGTAAATATGTCCGCTAATTGATTTAAGGTGTCAACATACTCTATAACAACATCTTCTTAAAGGACACGATCTCTAATGAAATGATGTCTTATTTCAATATGTTTGGTTCTAGAGTGTTGGATGGGATTTTTTGTCAAACATATGGCACTAGTGTTATCACACTTAAGGGGTATGGTTTCAACTTTAATACCATAATCTAAGAGTTGTTGCTTCATCCAAAGGACTTGAGCACAACAACTCCCTAAGGATATGTACTCGGCTTCGGTGGTAGAAAAGGCTACACTATTTTGTTTCTTAGAGAACCAAGATATGAGCATACTACCTAGGAATTGACAAGTTCCCGAAGTACTCTTCCTATCGATTTTGCATCCCCCATAATCCGCATCGGAATAAGCATGAAGGTTGAAAGTGGAGTCTCTAGGGTACCAAAGACCTAAACAAGGAGTATCTCTAAGGTACCTAAAGATTCTCTTAACTGCTATAAGGTGAGACTCTCTAGGACTAGCTTGAAACCTAGCACACAAGCAAACACTAAACAAGATATCTGGTCTACTTGCGGTAAGGTAAATCAATGATCCAATCATAGAGCAGTAAAGCTTAGAGTCAACACACTTATCTCCTTCATCCTTGTCAAGCTTTGTAGATGAACTCACAGGTGTGGCTTGAGGCTTTGCATTCTCCAAGCCAAACTTCTTGAGCATATCCTTGATGTATTTTGCTTGATTGATGAAGGTTCCATCCTTCCTTTTCTTGATTTGGAATCCCAAAAAGAATGAGAGCTCCCCCATCATGCTCATCTCGAATTCACCTTGCATTAGCTTAGCAAACTCTTTGCAATGACATTCGTTAGTAGAACCAAAAATAATATCATCAACATAAATTTGTACTACTAAGATGTCATTTTTATACCTTTTTATGAAAAGTGTAGTGTCCACCTTACCTTTTTCAAAACCTTTTCAATTAAAAAGTTTGAAAGTCTTTCATACCAAGCTCTAGAAGCTTGTTTTAAACCATAAAGAGCTTTAGTGAGTTTGAAAACATGATTTGGAAATTTTGAGTCTTCAAAACCCAGTGGTTGTTCCACATACAATTCCTCATTTATAAAACCATTTAAAAATACGCTTTTAACATCCATTTGAAAAAGCTTGAAATCATGATAACATGCATATGCAAGCAACATCCTAATGGCTTCCATTCTAGCTACGTGTGCATAGGTTTCATCAAAATCTATTCCCTCTTTTTGAGTGTAACCTTGTGCTACTAGTCTAGCTTTATTTCTCACAATGTTACCACTCTCATCTAGTTTGTTCCTAAAGACTCATTTAGTTCCTATAGTAGATTGGTTACTAGGCCTATCAACTAATGTCTAAACATTACTTCTCTCAAATTGATTTAACTCTTCTTGCATAGCAATAATCCAAAAATAATCTTTCAATCCTTCTTTTATATTCTTAGGCTCTATGCATGAGATAAATGCAACATGATTCATAAGTCTAAGAGAAGTTGAGTGTTACCCCCTTGGATGGATCACCCAAGATTTCACCGTCTTTGACATATTTGAACTCCCTTGGGTAGCTCACATCCTTTTCCTCAAGAGTCAAGTCCTTCAAGGCTTCGAGCGGTGGATCTTGTGTGTCCTCTTCTTTTGTTGGAATCTCATCCTCCTTTGAAGTTTGTCCTCCATCAAAGGCATTTATGATTCCTACATCATCATCATCACAAGAATCCTTCCTTGGAATGAGGTTATCATCGAATATAACATGTATAGATTCTTCTACTACTAAAGTTCTCTTGTTAAATACACGATAGGCTTTAGAGGTTAAAGAGTATCCTATGAAAATAGCTTCATCACTTTTTGCATCAAATTTACCTAATGTTAGGCATTTTAGATTTTAAAATCTCATAAGGTGTTTTCTTTAAAATTGGCCTAATCATTACTCGGTTTACAATGTAGCAAACGGTGTTTGTGGCTTCTGTCTTCCGCCCAAAAAATATTTAGGTAAATTGTTTTCACAAAGCATGGCTCTAGCCATTTCTTGTAAAGTTCTATTTTTCCTCTCAACTACCCCATTTTGTTGAGGAGTTCGAGGAGCCGAGAAATTATGGCTAATACCATTTTCATTTAGAAATTCTTCAAACCCTAAATTTTGAAATTCGGTTCCATGATAACTCCTAATATGGGAAATTCTAAGTTCAAGATCATTTTGGGTTAGTTTTGAAAATGTGATGAATTTTTCTAAAGCCTCATCTTTAGTACTTAAAAATAGAACCCAAGTAAATCTAGAAAAATCATCTACAAGAACAAATGCATAAGATTTACCACCCAAGCTCATAGTCCTAATTGGCCCAAATAAATCCATATGGATAAGTTGTAAACACCTACTTGTAGAAACATCATTAATGGATTTAAAGGAAGACTTATGTTGTTTACCCTTAGAGCATGCATCACAAATTTTATCGTTTGAGAACTTAATCTTGGGTAAACCTCTAACTAGATCAAGGGAAACTAATTTTTCTAAAACACTAATGCTAGGATGTCCTAGTTTCCTATGCCATAACCATGCATCATTTTCATTTTGAGCTACTAAACATGCATGAGATGAATGTATGTCATCTAGATGTATCATGTAAATGTTACCTATGCGATGACCTATGAACATAATATTATTAGATTTAATGTCAACAATTTTGCACCCATTTTTATCAAATAAAACATTAAATCCTTTATCACACAATTGACTTATGCTCAACAAGTTATGTTTAAGACCATCGACATACAAAACATTTTCAATAAGAATGGTAGAGTTATTACCTATGGAGCCAATACCTTTAATGTGGCCTTTGGAGTTGTCACCAAATGTCACCACTCCTCCACTTTTTGGCTTTAAATCCATGAATCTACTCTTGTCTCCGGTCATATGCCTCGAGCATCCACTATCAAGGTACCATGAGTTTTGACTTTGAGCTTTGGCCTTGTAGCAATGCTCCCCCTACAAACAAAGATATTAAACTTTTGTTTTTGGTACCCAAATCATTTTGGGTCCATGAGTGTTAGCTCCCAATAACTTGGTTCCCTTAGGAATCCAAGGTGACATAGCAACGATATTATTAGATTTTACAAGTTCCTTAGGAACCCATACACTTCTAATCTTTTTAGTTCTACTATGTCTAGGAAAGCTACTTTGTTTGTAGTTATTAGTCTTTTTCCTAGGTTGGTTTGTTTTAGAAGATTCACCTATTCCATGCTTCACACTACCAACATTTTTAAAAGACTCTTTGAGCTTGTTAAGCTCATCTAACACCTTTTGGTGTTCACTATTACATTGAGAAAGAAGATTATTAAGGTCAACATTTTCATCTTGGAAGAATTTTAGTTCATCTTTCAACCCTAAATCTTTTTCTCAAATTTTAAATTAGCTTGAGAAAGTGAGTCATTTTTATCATTTAATTCCGAAATAATTTTCTTATTCCTAATGACCGACTCCTTGTATTTCTCAACTAATTCATCATAGACCTCTTGCAACTCATCATATGCATCATTTAATTCATCATATGTAAAATCTAAAGATGATGAGTTAGAGGTTACCATGGAGGAATCTTCCTCAAGTTCCATGAGGCAAAGGTTGGCCACTTCTTGTTCGTCATCCTTGGATGACTCCTTATCACTCCAAGTAGCAAGCTTGACTTTGAGTTTCTTATTATTCTTCTCAAATCCCTTCTTCTTGAGTTGAGGGCACTCCGAACGTATGTGGACGGGTTTATTGCACTTGAAGCAAATGATCTGATCCCTCGCTTCTTCTTTGTTTTTACCTTTGAAGTCCATCTTTCTTTGAATTTCTCTTTCCCGGTTGGACCTCATGAAGCGTGAGAATCTTTTGGCTATCATATCCAATTCTTCTAGCTCATCCTCCTCACTAAAAGAGCTCTCCTCAAGTAATGAAGCTTTGAGAGCTATTCCCATTTTCTTCTTCTTTTCCACCTCTAGCTTCTCTACTCTTGTCTTTTCCTTCTTCTTTTCTTCTTCCCTTCCTTGCTTCATATCTCATGAGTAAGGAGAGAACCCACTAGCTCATCAAGTTTTAGAGTCTTCAAGTTTTTGGCCTCTATGATGGCGGTTCTCTTCCCATCCCAAGATTCAGGAAGTGAGTAGAGTAGCTTCCAGACAAGCTTGTCTTCCGGTATAGTCTCTCCAAATCCTTTAAGCCCATTGACTATGGTTGAGAAGCGATCAAACATCTTGGACACCATCTCATCGAGCTCCATCTTGAAATTCTCATAACTAAGATTGAGAATTCCAATCTTGGTTTCCTTCACATCGTTGGTTCCTTCATAGGTGGTCTCAAGAGTATCCCACACTTCTTTGGCACTCTCAATGGATGAGACTTTGGAGTAGATGTCCGGACCGAAAGAATAAAAAAGCATGTGAAGAGCTTTGTCATTTATTTGGATCTTCTTCCTCTCTTCTTCACTCATCTCCATCTTTTTCTTCAAAACCATCTTCCCTTCATTATCTTGCTTCAATGGAATGTAGGGGGCCATCTTCAATGACATCCCAAACCAAGTAATCGTTGGACTTGATGAAGAGGCGCATCCGATTCTTCCAAAACGGATAGTTGTCACCATTGAAGAAAGGTGGTTTTGTAGTGGATTGAGAATCATACATGCTCGAACCGGAGGTAGATGCCATATCTTGATTTTTGGATGATCACACTCTTCCTAGGAACTCCTCTTGTGGTTGTTAATCCTTCAAAGAGGTAGGCTCTGATACCAGTTGTTGAGTGGATCAAATGATCGAAATAAACCAAGAGGGGGTGAATTGGATTTTTAAAGTTTTTGGTGATGGAATTGGTAAATAAAATTGGTAGATAAGGAAATTTAGAGTGGTTCAAGTTCCAATCGAACTCTACATCCACTACCTTAGCTTCACTAAGGATTTGCAACAATTCCACTAATTGCTCTTCCCTTTTTTCTAGGCTAAGGAGGTAACCGTTACAATTTCGGTCAAATTTTCTACCCAAAATTTGACCCAATCCTCACACAATTGAAACAAAGAAGTTGTTGGCTAAAACAAGTATCTCTCAATACACAATATAACCCAATTGCAAGCACTCAACCCAATTGCAAGCACTCAACCCAATTGAAATGATAAGAATGAAAAATACAATTGGGGTTACAAGACAATAATGGGATTTAGGCACAAATGCTTGGATTTGATGTTTGGATGTTTGTTTTTGGATCAATAGTTTTTGCTGAAGCATTTAGAGGTCCCTTTTATACCTTCTCATTGAATTCTAGCCGTTGTGGTTGATGCATTCATTAATAGAGTCGTCCCATGTAATGCCCGTAGAAGAGATTGAAATGAACCTAGAGAAGATTTATGATGTCTTTCATGTGTCGATGCTTAGGAGGTATAGATCGGACCCGTCCCATGTAATGCCCGTAGAAGAGATTGATATGAATCAGGACTTGTCTTACAACGAAGAACCAGTTGAGATACTTGCTTCTGATAGCAAGGTGTTGCGTGGAAAGACCATAGAGTTGGTCAAGGTGTTATGGAGACATAGAGGTGTGGAAGAGGCCACGTGGGAGAGGAAAGCTGATATGCTTGAGCAGTTTCCGTATCGGTTTTCGTCAGGTAATTTCGGGGACGAAATTCCTTAAGTGGGGGAGAGTTGTAACACCCGGGTTTGGGGGTCGGGTAAGAATAATATTAATATAATGTTTCAAATTTCGGTTTCACAATTAAAATAATAAAATATTATTTTGAACCTCGGGTTTTCAAAACAAATAATTTATGTTGGAAATGTTTTGATTTTTTAAGCCCAATTCCATGGAATTTGGAAATTTAGATAGCTATCCTCATTAATGGCATTATGGTAATTATATGAACTTTCAATTAAAACCCTTTTTAATTTTAAAACACCCTTTATTTCATCTCCTTCCCTCTTCACTTCCCCAATTCAACGAAATTGGAGCTCTTCTCTTCAAAATCACTATTCCATCACATATTTTGCTCCTTGTTAGTGATTTTCAAAAGGTAATTACGTTTTTGACTTGGCCTCATCTTCCCCTTCATATTGGTACCATTAGTTTTCATTGAAACCATATATTTTGTATTTTTGGTTTTCAAAGTTTTTGTTAGAGGTTGAAGCTTTATGGATTGTTAACAAAGCTTTTGATTTATTATTGTTAAATATGTTGTTTGTGAACCATAAGGTCCAACATATGTGAATTTTAAAGAGTTTTATATGAATTCCCGGATTTGGGTTTTGAGGGGTTTTTGGAAGGGTTTTAAGTTGAGTTTTGGGGTTGCTATGTGTTGGAAATTGAGGGCTGATGTTAGTAAGATAGTTAGGGGTTGTTTTGGGAGCATTTAAGTGTGTTAAAAAGGTTGAAATCAAGGGTTATGGACTGTGCTAAAGGGTTGCTCGGGATTGAAGTTTTGGGAGTTGATACTAGCTTGAAATCTTGTGTTTATGTGCTTGAATTGTGTTCCGGGTTATTACTTTGAATTGTGGACTGATTTGTGGCTATTTTAATTGTGTTGGGATTATTAGAAGAAAGGAATTTAGTTGGTGAAGCTTCGGGGACGAATCTAGAGATTTTGGAGTCTTGAGCTTGGTTTTCTGTCTTCTTTTGGGTAGCAACGGTGAGTATAATTGTTAACTTTTGATTTGTTTTCGAAATGGAACTCTTGGGGGTTTGGGTGGGACCTAGAGGGTTCACCTAAACTCGAGTGTAAGTTACTATTCCTACATCTCTGTTATGTGTTGATGAATGATTATGTGATGTGGTATCATGTGCATTTCGAGTTGTTTTACAACATTGTTGTTGTGTAGTCGTGTAGAAGTCGAGCCTCACGTGATGGTTGTCTAAACTACAGTGATGAGTGGTCCCACCGTGTTGAGTGGATCGAATGATCGAAATAAACCAAGAGGGGGGTGAATTGGATTTTTAAAGTTTTTGGGGATGGAACTGGCAAATAAAATTGATAGACAAGGAATTTTAGAGTGGTTCAAGTTCCAATCGAACTCTACATCCACTACCTTAGCTTCACTAAGGATTTGCAACAATTCCACTAATTGCTCTTCCCCTTTTCTAGGCTAAGAAGGTAACCGTTACAATTTCGGTCAAATTTTCTACCCAAAATTTGATCCAATCCTCACTCAATTGAAACAAAGAAGTAGTTGGCTAAAACAACTATCTCTCAATACACAATATAGCCCAATTGCAAGCACTCAACCCAATTGAAATGATAAGAATGAACAATACAATTGGGGTTACAAGACAATAATGGGATTTAGGCACAAATGCTTGGATTTGATGTTTGGATGTTTGCTTTTGGATCAATAGTTGTTGCTCAAGCTTTTAGAGGTCCCTTTTATACCTTCTCATTGAATTCTAGCCGTTGTGGTTGATGCATTCATAAATAGAGCCGTTGGGGATGTTATCTTCCCTCCATAAATACAGTCTACAAGCAACCGTTTTGAAACGCCCGACCCTGTTTTGAAACAGATCAAAATAGAAAGAGCCGTTGGGGTGCATTAAAGAGCTCGTATCGAAACGGTTAAGATCGTTTCGATACGCTAAGAGCCGTTTCGAAACCAGTTTCGAAACATTTTTGCCACTGTCAAAGACCGTATCGAAACAGCTTGAATCATTTCGATACGCCTTAACGACTTGTGAAAAATCAGTTAAAAACTTTCTAACGGTCATAATTTTTAAATCTGATTGAATACCGTTTCGAAACATTTGATGTCATTTCGATGCGGTGTCTCGAGGTTCTTAAGACGTTTTGAAACTTGTTTCGAAACATTGGTTGACAGTGTTGAAATCATTTCGATACCCGTTCTGAAACATGAACTCAAAATTTCAAAACTGTTTCAAAACGCCTAAGGCCGTTCCGAAATGGTGACTCGAAAATCATTGTTTTGGCTTCAAGAACACTTAGAATACTTTTGATAAAATTAGTTTTTAACTTAGGCATTTTCTTTTAAACATGTAGAGAGGTTTGAGGACTTAAAAATTCGTTTTCACATTTTCAATTTAGTCCTTAAATTCTTTAGTTATATCAAAATCAACTTATCGGTTTCACAATCTCCCCCTTTTTGATATAACAAAACCAAAGTTTGAATTTTTAAGAGTTTCGAAAATTTTGAATACATTCTAACTCCCCCTCAATTTAAGATGGGTTTTTAAAGTTTTAAAAAGATTTAAATCCAAGTTTTAAAACTTAAAAATACTTAAACCACTTAAAACGAATTTTGGCTCTTAGATTACTTCTCCCCCTTTTTGTTAGATCAAAAATAATAAAAAAGGCTCAAAGAGAAGAGATAAGGTTAAAAGCAATAATCAATAAGCAATAAGCAACATAATATTAATTCATAAAATTCAAATATCAAAAACATAAATCTTAAATAATAAGTTCAAAGCATAATCCCAAATAAAAGAAATCAAAGCATAGATTCATGAAATATAAAGCAAATAAAGATGCAATCTTAGTCCTAATATGAATAGCTAATATGAGATGACATGAGAATCCTAAGCCTCGTTGTCACTATCATCATCCATTGAATCATCATCATCCTTAGCTTGAGCGCGACGAAAATCCATCCATTGTCCATAAAAGGTGGAGAAGGACATGTCCATAGATGTATGTTGATTCTCAAGGGATGTGAGTCGATTCTCATTTGCAAGGAGACGATCCTCCATGGATTGCAAGCGAGTATTGATAGCACCAAAACCTCTAGACATGTTAGTGTCCAATGTGTTGAATTGCTCGGTAAAAAAAGCCGTGAGAGCTTCATTGTTAGCAACCGGAGCTTGTGGTTGAGGTTCAACTTGAGGTGGAGGTGCTTCCCTATCAACACGTTCCCATTGTCCATTGTTGATGTAGTGAAATCCGGACTTGTGGAGAGAAGACTCACCAAGTTTTTGCTTGCGGGGTTCAGGAGAGTCATAAGTGCAATCAATCTCAAGCTTCTCAAAAATATGACTCAAAATAGTCCCATAAGTGAAAGAGTTGAGCGCATCGGTTTCACGGAGCTTAACATTATTCACCATCTCGGAAAACATGATCTTAACAAGATTAGGTTGCTTTCCACAACGAAAACATTCAATCCAAAAATAATCTACTTGACGAACGTGAGAAAATTTACCTCCAGAGGGGCGAATAAACCATGAGACCATCAAGTGGAGGAACCTATCGTGAGCATCCAAGGAAAACACGTAACCGGTGTGAGAACCAAAGTGATTCTCATTCTCGAGTCCTTCATCCTTAAGACCAAAGGTAGTCTCTAAGAAAGGCATGTCAATGACAATCTTCTTTCCTAAGATCTGAGACTCAATGCGAACAACTTCGGAATTCTCTTCATTGTTGATGAGTTGGGCATTCGAGTAGAATAGAAAAACCATGTGCTTGTAGCAAATATTCGGGATACTCAAGAAACCGAAAAAGCTCCATGCATGTAAGCGGTGGAGATAACGGAAGAGAAAGCGCTCGGAGTAAAGAAACGACATATCTACAACACGCTCACGACGAACGCCAAACGTCTTGACATATTGGAAACGCGCCTTCAACGCGGGAGTTTTGAGACTCTTGAGAAAAAGTTGAGAAAGGTTAGGACGGAGAGCGGCTTGGTTTGAACCTTCACCGATTGAGGTGCCTTACGTTTCTTGTTAACGTGATTCATTTGAAACAATCCTAAAAACATAAAAGCAAGCAATTTAAAACAAATTTTAAGTGTTTGCATGAAATTTCTTAATTCAATCCAATGGTAAATCCCACTTAGGTTTAAAAACAAATTTTAAGAACAAAGATATAAAAAAAATTAAGAGAAAAGCAATTTTTTTGAAAAAAAAATATAAAAGAGAAATATGAATGTAAAATCATATATTCGAATAAAAAATTTGAAGATTTTGAAAAAAAATTACAAGTTTTGAAAAACCCAAGTATCAAAACACGTAAACTATACAAAATTAAAATTTTCTAACCTAGGATTCGAATACAAATTTAAGGAAAAAGAAAAAGATGAAAATATACCTTAAATTGGGATTTTGGATGAATAGATGAAAATCCTTGCACAAGGTTGTTGATGCTTTCTTAGACTTGTGTTTAAGAGTAAAAGCCCTTAAGATTTGGTGAAAAACAATGAGGTTTAGAGGGTTTTTATAGGGAAAAATTGATTCTAGGGTTTTTAGGGTTTGGGAGAGTTTTAATTAAAGTTAAACTTTAACATTTAAAGCCCCTTTTAAGAAATCCGCTAACTCGTTTCGGAACGTTGTCCACCGTTTCGAAACGCGGGCACGAAAGGTTGACTAACTTTCCAACTCCAGCTGATCGTTTCTATACGACTTTGATCGTATCGAATCCCCGTTAACTCGTATCGAAACACGTGTCGATACAACCCTTGGTAGTAGCAAAAACGTTTCGAAACCATTGGAAGGCGTTTCAAAACACCCTTCTCTTAGATTGAATTTTAAAGCATCCGTATCGAAACAATTGAACCCGTTTCGATACACATGGGCCTGGAAGTGCATATAAGGCTCTAAAAGTGTAGAAAAATGAAATTTTTGAAGGCCTAACTTGCATGAATAACATTAACGAGCATGAATAACATGTGCAAACATAAACATACTCCCCCTAGCTATAGGCATGGATGAAATTAGGAGTAAAAACACATAAACATGTCATTTCACAAGATCAAGCAATTTTAAGCACAAAAGAGGTCCTAAAAGGTTAAGATAGGCTAGTTAGACCTAACTCTCTCCTAAGGGACCAAAAATGATATTTGTCTAAAGGTTTTGTAAATATGTCCGCTAATTGATTTAAGGTGTCAACATTCTTTATAACAACATCTTCTTTAAGGACATGATCTCTAATGAAATGATGCCTTATTTCAATATGTTTGGTTCTAGAGTGTTGGATGGGATTTTTTGTCAAACATATGGCACTAGTGTTATCACACTTAAGGGGTATGGTTTCAACTTTAATACCATAATCTAAGAGTTGTTGCTTCATCCAAAAGATTTGAGCACAACAACTCCCTAAGGATATGTACTCGGCCTCGGTGGTAGATAAGGCTACACTATTTTGTTTCTTAGAGAACCAAGATATAAGCATACTACCTAGGAATTGACAAGTTCCCGAAGTACTCTTCCTATCGATTTTGCATCCCCTATAACCCGCATCCGAATAAGCATGAAGGTTGAAAGTGGAGTCTCTAGGGTACCAAAGACCTAAATAAGGAGTATCTCTAAGGTACCTATAGATTCTCTTAACTGCTATAAGGTGAGACTCTCTAGGACTAGCTTGAAACCTAGCACACAAGCAAACACTAAACAAGATATCTGGTCTACTTGCGGTAAGGTAAATCAATGATCCAATCATAGAGCGGTAAAGCTTAGAGTCAACACACTTACCTCCTTAATCCTTGTCAAGCTTTATAGATGAACTCATAGGTGTGGCTTGAGGCTTTGCATTCTCCAAGCCAATCTTCTTGAGCATATCCTTGATGTATTTTGCTTGATTGATGAAGGTTCCATCCTTCTTTTGCTTGATTTGGAGTCCCAAAAAGAATGAGAGCTCCCCCATCATGCTCATCTCGAATTCACCTTGCATTAGCTTAGCAAACTCTTTGCAATGACATTCGTTAGTAGAACCAAAAATAATATCATCAACATAAATTTGTACTACTAAGATGTCATTTTTATACCTTTTTATGAAAAGTGTAGTGTCCACCTTACCTTTTTCAAAACATTTTTCAATTAAAAAGTTTGAAAGTCTTTCATACCAAGCTCTAGAAGATTGTTTTAAACCATAAAGAGCTTTAGTGAGTTTGAAAACATGATTTGGAAATTTTGAGTCTTCAAAACCCAGTGGTTGTTCCACATACACTTCCTCATTTATAAAACCATTTAAAAATGCGCTTTTAACATCCATTTGAAAAAGCTTGAAATCATGATAACATGCATATGCAAGCGACATCCAAATGGCTTCCATTCAAGCTACGTGTGCATAGGTTTCATCAAAATCTATTCCCTCTTTTTGAGTGTAACCTTGTGCTACTAGTCTAGCTTTATTTCTCACAATGTTACAACTCTCATATTGTTTGTTCCTAAAGACCCATTTAGTTCCTATAGTAGATTGGTTACTAGGCCTATCAACTAATGTCTAAACATTACTTCTCTCAAATTGATTTAACTCTTCTTGCATATCTATAATCCAAAAATCATCTTTCAATGCTTCTTTTATATTCTTAGGCTCTATGCATGAGATAAATTCAACATGATTCATAATTCTAAGACAAGATCGAGTGGTTACCCCCTTAGATGGATCACCCAAGATTTCACCGTCTTTGACATAGTTGAACTCCCTTAGGTAGCTCACTTCCTTTTCCTCAAGAGTCAAGTCCTTCAAGGCTTCGAGAGGTGTATCTTGTGTGTCCTTTTCTTTTGTTGGAATCTCATCCTCCTTTGAAGTTTGTCCTCCATCAAAGGCATTTATGATTCCTACATCATCATCATCACAAGAATCCTTCCTTGGAATGAGGTTATCATCGAATACAACATGTATAGATTCTTCTACTACTAAAGTTCTCTTGTTAAATACACGATAGGCTTTAGAGGTTAAAGAGTATCCTATGAAAATAGCTTCATCACTTTTTGCATCAAATTTACCTAAGTTGTCTTTTCCATTATTTAAAACAAAACACTTGCAACCAAATGGATGAAAATAGCTAATGTTAGGATTTTTAGATTTTAAAATCTCATAAGGTGTTTTCTTTAAAATTGGCCTAATCATTACTCGGTTTACAATGTAGCAAGCGGTGTTTGTGGCTTCCACCCAAAAAATATTTAGGTAAATTGTTTTCACAAAGCATGGTTCTAGCCATTTCTTGTAAAGTTCTATTTTTCCTCTCAACTACCCCATTTTGTTGAGGAGTTCGAGGAGCCAAAAAATTATGGCTAATACCATTTTCATTTAGAAATTCTTCAAACCCTAAATTTTGAAATCCGGTTCTATAATCACTCATAATATGGGAAATTCTAAGTTCAAGATCATATTGGGTTAGTTTTGAAAATGTGATGAATTTTTCTAAAGCCTCATCTTTAGTACTTAAAAATAGAACCCAAGTAAATCTAGAAAAATCTTCTACAAGAACAAATGCATAAGATTTACCACCCAAGCTCATAGTCCTAATTGGCCCAAATAAATCCATATGGATAAGTTGTAAACACCTACTTGTAGAAACATCATTAATGGATTTAAAGGAAGACTTATGTTGTTTACCCTTAGAGCATGCATCACAAATTTTATCGTTTGAGAACTTAATCTTGGGTAAACCTCTAACTAGATCAAGGAAAACTAATTTCTCTAAAACACTAATGCTAGCATGTCCTAGTTTCCTATGCCATAACCATGCATCATTTTCATTTTGAGCTACTAAACATGCATGGGATGAATGTATGTCATCTAGATGTATCATGTAAATGTTAGCTATGTGATGACCTATGAACATAATATTATTAGATTTAATGTCAACAATTTTGCACCCATTTTTATCATATAAAACATTAAATCCTTTATCACACAATTGACTTATGCTCAACAAGTTATGTTTAAGACATTTTCAATAAGAATGGTAGAGTTATTACCTATAGAGCCAATACCTTTAATGTGGCCTTTGGAGTTGTCACCAAATGTCACCACTCATCCACTTTTTGGCTTTAAATCCATGAATCTACTCTTGTCTCCGGTCATATGCCTCGAGCATCCACTATCAAGGTACCATGAGTTTTGACTTTGAGCTTTGGCCTTGTAGCAATGCTCCCCCTACAAACAATGATATTAAACTTTTGTTTTTGGTACCCAAATCATTTTGGGTCCATGAGTGTTAGCTCCCAATAACTTGGTTCCCTTAGGAATCCAAGGTGACATAGCAACGATATTATTAGATTTTACAAGTTCCTTAGGAACCCATACACTTCTAATCTTTTTAGTTCTACTATGTCTAGGAAAGCTACTTTGTTTGTAGTTATTAGTCTTTTTCCTAGGTTGGTTTGTTTTAGAAGATTCACCTATTCCATGCTTCACACTACCAACATTTTTAAAAGACTCTTTGAGCTTGTTAAGCTCATCTAACACCTTTTGGTGTTTACTATTACATTGAGAAAGAAGATTATTAAGGTCAACATTTTCATCTTGGAAGAATTTTAGTTCATCTTTCAACCCTAAATCTTTTTCTCAAATTTTAAATTAGCTTGAGAAAGTGAGTCATTTTTATCATTTAATTCCGAAATAATTTTCTTATTCCTAATGACCGACTCCTTGTATTTCTCAACTAATTCATCATAGACCTCTTGCAACTCATCATATGCATCATTTAATTCATCATATGTAAAATCTAAAGATGATAAGTTAGAGGTTACCATGGAGGAATCTTTCTCAAGTGCCATGAGGCAAAGGTTGGCCACTTCTTGTTCGTCATCCTCGGATGACTCCTTATCACTCCAAGTAGCAAGCTTGGCTTTGAGTTTCTTTTTCTTCTCAAAGCCCTTCTTCTTGAGTTGAGGGCACTCCGAACGTATGTGGTCGGGTTTATTGCACTCGAAGCAAATGATTTGATCCCTCGCTTCTTCTTTGTTTTTACCTCTGAAGTCCATCTTTCTTTGAATTTTTCTTCCCCGGTTGGACCTCATGAAGCGTGAGAATCTTTTGGCTATCATAGCCAATTCTTCTAGCTCATCCTCCTCACTAAAAGAGCTCTCCTCAAGTAATGAAGCTTTGAGAGCTATTCCCATTTTCTTCTTCTTTTCCATCTCTAGCTTCTCTACTCTCGTCTCTTCCTTCTTCTTTTCTTCTTCCCTTCCTTGCTTCATATCTCATGAGTAAGGAGAGAACGCACTAGCTCATCAAGTTTTAGAGTCTTCAAGTTTTTGGCCTCTATGATGGCGGTTCTCTTCACATCCCAAGATTCGGGAAGTGAGTAGAGTAGCTTCCGGACAAGCTTGTCTTCCAGTATAGTCTCTTCAAATCCTTTAAGCCCATTGACTATGGTTGAGAAGCGATCAAACATCTTGGACACCGTCTCATCAGGCTTCATCTTGAAATTCTCATAACTAAGATTAAGAATTCCAATCTTGGTTTCCTTCACATCGTTGGTTCCTTCATAGGTGGTCTCAAGAGTATCCCACACTTCTTTGGCACTCTCAATGGATGAGACTTTGGAGTAGATGTCCGGACCGAAAGAACAAAAAAGCATGTGAAGAGCTTTGTCATTTATTTGGATCTTCTTCCTCTCTTCTTCACTCATCTCCATCTTTTTCTTCAAAACAATCTTCCCTTCATTATCTTGCTTCAATGGAATGTAGGGGGCCATCTTCAATGACATCCCAAACCAAGTAATCGTTGGACTTGATGAAGAGGCGCATCCGATTTTTCCAAAATGGATAGTTGTCACCATTGAAGAAATGTGGTTTTGTAGTGGATTGAGAATCATACATGCTCGAACTGGAGGTAGATGCCATATCTTGATTTTTGGATGATCACACTCTTCCTAGGAACTCCTCTTGTGGTTGTTAATCCTTCAAAGAGGTAGACTCTGATACCAATTGTTGAGTGGATCAAATGATCGAAATAAACCAAGAGGGGGTGAATTGGATTTTTAAAGTTTTTGGTGATGAAATTGGCAAATAAAATTGGTAGACAAGGAATTTTAGAGTGGTTCAAGTTCCAATCGAACTCTACATCCACTACCTTAACTTCACTAAGGGTTTGCAACAATTCCACTAATTGCTCTTCCCTTTTTTTCTAGGCTAAGGAGGTAACCGTTACAATTTCGGGTAAATTTTCTACCCAAAATTTGACCCAATCCTCACACAATTGAAACAAAGAAGTTTTTGGCTAAAACAAGTATCTCTCAATACACAATATAGCCCAATTGCAAGCACTCAACCCAATTGAAATGATAAGAATGAAAAATACAATTGGGGTTACAAGACAATAATGAGATTTAGGCACAAATGCTTGGACTTGTGAAAAACCAGTTAAAAACTTTCTAATGGTCATATTTTTTAAATCTGATTGAATACCGTTTCGAAACATTTGATGTCATTTTGATACGGTGTCTCGAGGTTCTTAAGCCGTTTCGAAACTCATTTCGAAACATGGGTTGACAGTTTTGAAATCGTTTCGATACCCGTTCCGAAACATGAACTAAGAGTTTCAAAACTGTTTCGAAACGCCTAAGGCTATTCCGAAACGGTGACTCGAAAATCACTATTTTGGCTTCAAGAACACTTAGAAAACTTTTGATAAAATTAGTTTTTAACTTAGGCATTTTCTTTTAAACATGTAGAGAGGTTTGAGGACTTAAAAATCCGTTTTCACATTTTCAATTTAGTTCTTAAATTCTTTAGTTATATCAAAATCAACTTATCGGTTTCACACACCGGTAGTGACTAGTAGTAGAGTAAGATGATGAGTGGTCTCATCGGAAAACTACTAGTTGAACGATGATGGGTGGCCCCACCGTGTGTGTAAGTTGGTTGCGCATGTGCAAGCCATGTGTAGTCTTGTTGTGATAATCATTTGTGCATACATTGATTTATTGTCAATTATGAAAAGTATTTTGAAAACTGCATGCTTGTTGAATTGTAGAGATTCTCTCACTAAGCTAGTTAGCTTATTCTCTCTTTTGTTTCCAACATGCAGATCGTTAGAGTACGGGAGGCAAGTGTTTAAGATTCTATGAACTTGACCTATGGATGCCTTATGTATGAATGTTTAAAGCATGAACCCTTATTGATGCTATGTATGCCTCCTTTTGAGTTATTGCTTGAATCCTTTGGATGCATGGCCCTTGTCCGTTTCAAATGCCTTGTATGCTGAATCTTGGTTGATAAATGTCATATGTATGCTTTCTTGTGCCTAGGCGAGTCTTAATTTGCATCTAGAGTTGTGGTTTGGGGTCCTTAGCTGCAATTTTGAGTGTTGCAGTGCAGGGCGTATCGGTACGCCCAAGGGCCGTATCGATACGATCTTGCACTTAAAGGCTCAGTTTAAGCCTAGCGTACCGGTACGCGTGGGCGTATCAATACGCCAAAGCCTTACTGGAAATCTGAGATTTTAACGAGATTTTGGCGTATCGGTACGGGTTTAGGGTGTATCGGTACGGTCTTGTATCGTTGACCGTGAGAAGTTGACCAGTCAAGGCGTATCGGTACGGTCAACCTGTGTACCAATACGGTCTCCCTGGTTTGACCTTGGGCTGTTGACCTAGTCAAGGCGTATCGATACACTCTCTTAGTGTATCGATATGACCTGCTTAATAAATAAAAATTGACTCTTTTTCATTAGTTTGCTTGGTTGTTCGCATCGCTTGTTGTCCTTCCGCTGTCATGTCATGTATAGGATGTATGAATGCCTCTAAACAAGATAAAAATAAAAAGAAATTTCCTAGGGTTGCTAACCGAAGTGGGGCCCTAGCGGGTTTAATTTCGGTTTTCCCCGTGTAGCCCACTCGGACCGGTCAGCCGTCTAGACCGGGACGAGGGGGTTACAAAGCCTCCCTAAAAAAGTGGTTGCGACAGTGTGCTTGAAACTTGACTAATAAACTATTTGGTATGGTTTAATTACCTTTTTGCCACTGTTTTGATGTGGTTTTGCAAAATGGTCCTTCGTGACTGTTTGGCTCCAATTGGACATCCACTTGATGTCCAATTGGACGTTGTTCTTCAGTTATCCCCGTGTGACTCTCCCGATTCGGTCTTGCGACTAGACCGGGTCGAAGGGGTTACATTTAACTTTAAAATTAGGCTACATGACTCTCTAAGAAAATAAGCAAGTTAGAGGGAGAAATTAAGGGAATATTGTCCCTTGAAATTATATTTAAGGGAATGGAGGTGTTTAAGTTTTATTTTGAAAATTACGGTAAAATAAATAGTGTAGTGGGAAGATGCCACTTGCATGTAGCGTCATGGGTTTGTTTAATATTGAAAGTGTTCAGTGCACTGTAGATTTTGCCATAGATTCCTAAATATATTTCAATGTCCTTTATTTCTCTAAATTTAATCCCTAAATACCCTATTTATCCAACGAAGATTCACTAATTTGGCCGAATGATTAATATTATTTATATTGTTTTGTTTTGTAAGAATTTGAATATAATATTTTATCTTGGTAATATAAATGCATTTTTACTTAATAATAAACAACAAATTAGTTCTTGACAAATGAGAAAGTAAGCAACTAATTACCACGTTAATATTTTCGTTCATTTTACATAATTTTGGTTGACATGATAATAAAGTGGAAAATATCTAAATAACCCCCTAGCTATTCTAAAAAATTAATTAGGTTTCTTGTAACTTTTTACATTTAATTGATTTTTTAACCGACATTAATCGTTAATGTGATGATGGGTTAGTTAACAAATGATGACATTAGTTTTGTACACGTGGTTGATTTTACTAACGTGACTATATACCACACCCACAACCAACTAAAAAGGTCTCAAACTTTTTGAACAATCAATTAAGCCGAATTTACCTAAGTAGACCTTTAGGGGGCATTTGGTTCGTGGAAAAGATCATTACCTGGGGGAATGATCTTTTTCGGAATCACATACCCACGTTTGGTTGGAGAACATTCCCTCCAAGGGGTAATTTTACATTCCCAACAGTAGCAGTTTTTCATTAAAGGGTGGGAATGTGATTCCCTTGGATTTCTTAGGTATTTGTTAATTCCCTCCCCTTTGGACCATATTACCCCTATGTTAATAGATTTTGTTCATATAGATCCTTTGTAAAATTTAATTAGTTGATTAAATGTGTGTGTGTTGTGAATAAAATAAAGAAGAACAAGAATAAGAACAAGAAGAACAAAGAGATGAGAGAAAGAGGGAGATTTGTATTATTCTCAAAATATAGATTTGTATACAATGCCTTCAATGAATCATCTATTTATAGGCATAAGAAGTACATAATACATTAAACTCTAATTCATAGAGATAATATTCCTAATAATAAATAAATCAAACTCCTTTGATAAAGTTCTAATCATGATAGACATCCACATAAATAAATATTCATAACACTCCCCCTTGGATGTCTATGAAGATAATGTGTCTCGTTAAAACCTTACTAAGATAAAAAAACCCAGTGGGAAAAAAAATTCTTTAGTGAAGGAAAAAGAGTACACACATCTTTGATACGCATAACATGTTGCCTCATTAAAAACCTTACCAGGAAAACCCATTGGGACAAAACCTCGGTTAAGGGAAAAAGAGTGCAACACGTATTTACTCCCCCTCATGCAAACATCACAAAAGATCTTTGAATCTTCATAATTTAATCTTGAATATTATTTTTCTAAAGATCGTGAGGGATGAAACTCTGGAGTAATATGTTCCATAATGTGTCCACTTTCAAACTGAGATATACATCTTGTGTTATCTTCACACAAGATAGCTTTTATCATATCTTGTAAAAGTAAATCCACATATCTTTTGGATATGTTGGGTCAATAGTCTTAGCCAAACACATTTTTTGGCTTGCCTCGTGCATAACAATTATTTCTACGACATTTGAGGAGGCATCAACGAATATTTGAAGATCTAAATGTAATGATCTTTGTATATTCATAGATATTTCTTGACCAACTAATATATAGTGCTTCAAGACCAAGAAAAGATATAATTATCTTTATTCACATCTAATAATCTTACAACTATTGGGATACTCAATAGATATGCTCTATTCATATTGAATCTTCTTTAAGATTTTTTCAGCTTATGTCTATTTATAGACAAAAGAAATATATAAAAATACTCGATCTTCAGGTCGAGATAAACTTGATGTCAAGATTCAAGTACTTGTATTGAAAGTACTTCACGACTTTCCAATTTGAAGCTCTTTAGGAGTTCTAAAATTATCATAATGGATCTTGATCCAAACTCCTTTATAAAATACATAAGGAAATCGATGATTCTTATAGTATTTTCTCAATTAGAATTCACTAAGGCGATTATACCAAATGCGCCAAAATATTCATGAGACATGTCTAAATAAATTTCCTCAGAAATTTCCTAATGCTTATAGCATTTTAGATCCTTCAAGGATAAATATGGATCCACAAATAATTAGACGCATGTAAAATTTTCAAAACTGCCAAAGTAATTGCATCCACCATGAAGTAATTAAAACTTTTCATAAATCATAGTTCAAGTCGTATTTACGACTACTTATTTGTGCCTTACTTGCATTACACCTTTAAATGTTTGGACTGCTTGTCCAAATACTTCTACTTTAGAAGTTCAAAGCGTCTTTCAACATTGGCCAATTCAATATCTATACTTCCGGATAGATTTTATACAAGATCCTCGATTTCTTTCTTTACTTCTATAGAAGTATTTTATGTAAAATTGTTTGTAAAATCGTTGTCGACAACTTTCCAATTTCTGGTTCCATTCTCGCAATGACATAACTCATCGAGATCTCTTCAAAATTTCAATCTTTATTTCAGGTACCTGAAACTTTTATAGAGTTTTATTATTTGTTATGTCTTGGGTCTCTTCAGGAGCACCCGCCTCCAATATATGACCATCTCATATTACTTTCTATTTACGAGAATTTTGATCATTGGAACCATTTCAACTATCATGCTTCAGGCATGATTTACATTCTTTCGCTCTAACATGTAATTTAAACTTAGAGCATTTCAGCTGGTATATGAGACTTAATTACTCTCATTGGGTCAGTAAATATGTCTGGCAGTTGACATGTAATAACATGAATTATCTTATGAACTTCTAGTTCATATACGAGGATCTAGATAATGATAATTCATTTTCCTCTATCCAGTTGATTATTATCTCCCCCTGATGTTGAGAAAAATCATGTCATAAATGATTCTCCAATTAATGTTTAAGAATTTAAACATAAAAGGAGACTCGTACTCAATATATATTCTCAACCCTTTTTATTTACCCATTTTGTGCGTAATTCATATCGCACGTTCAAAAATCATAAAAATGGGAAATGTATGGTTTCTGACCAAAAACCAATCATAACGGGGAGTTTTATTATAACTCGTTGGCTTGATGCGTATAAGTGTTGCTATATGGAAACACCATATAAATAATAACTCTTTTGTTCTCATAGTTTAGCTATTAAATAGGAGGCATCCAATTGAAATTTTGCTAAACTATATTTTTCATAATCAATAGGCTTTGTAACAACTGACATAGCCTAAAATATAAACCCACTAGCTTTTCAAGACGAATAGTCTAACTGCATAATCTGAATATTTTTAGAATCAATCTCACAAACTTCTAGTTGTAAGTCGATAAAACAATGTAGATGCATCTACTAAAATCATATAAAACTTTCCACATTTGTGGATATATGGGCCCATATTTCGTTCAGATATCCAAGACATACAGTCTCAACTTCAATGCAAGAACTTTAAGTTCTAATTCTTTTGGTAAGTGGGATCATCTATATCCTTTGAGAACAAACAACACAAGAACTTCAGGTTCTTTTAGTAAGTGGAATTTAATCAATTCCTTTAAGCAACACAAGAACTTCAGGTTCTTTAATAAGTGGAATTTAATCCATTCCTTTGAGAATAAGCACCACAAGAACTACAAGTTCTTTTAATACATGCGCATGTAAATCTCAATAATTTCTGCACCATTGATCAGGATGGTCTAACCGATCATGCCAACTATATATATGTGTGTATATATCTCTGAATTTGTAAACTCCTTGTTTACCATAACATGTAATTCAATCTCACTCGTACATGTCTAGTACGGCCATCAAAATTGTTCCTTTAAATAGGAATATATTTAGCTCTTTCGAAGCTTTCAATTGAAATTATCTTTTGGTAGTAATATATAGCTCTTCTAGAGCTTTCAACTGACTTTTTGGCTACCAAAACTTATATCAATATTGGCTTATTTCAAATGCCAATTGATAACATATGTTATCTATAATTCTCAAAGAGATAGTTTGCGAACTCATATTGTTCTCTTTATAACTTTGACGAGTATAACGCACTGTGAATATGGAATAAAGTTCCATTTGACAATAACATATTTGCTCAACCAGAGCCTTTTGTGATATTAGTACTTTCGGATATAGTACTCACATTATTCCCTTGCATTTTAATCGAGAAATGCATAATTGTGCACCTTTCAAAATGTGCTTTGTTTCATTTACTTCAGGTAATGAAAATATGTACTTTGTATCATTCACTTCGAGGAATGAAAAATATAAAATATAGCACATCATATCAAGTCGATTATCTATCAGAGATAGACTTTCAAGTGCTCTTCCGAAGTATTGATATTTTAGTACTTTGAGAAATACTACTCATATTTTCCCTTGCAGTTAAATGGGAAAAATATTTCTTATGCTTAAGTACAATATGAGTACTTGCATTATCTGCTAGGCATAAATAGCTACAATTCTAGGCATAAATAGCCACAATTTATTGTATATTTTATTCCGGAAGTAATCATATTCTTCAAATAATAAATTAACATAAAGCGTAAATAAATAATATATGAAATAAATAAAGATAAAGCAAACTAACATAAATAAATAATAATTAGAACGAATTAACATAAAAAAAATAAAATAAAACCAATTATTCATGTTAGAGGTTATAAGGGAAATAAATAAATGGTAAATTATTCCCTTCAAGGGTTATTAGAAAATTAACAATATCCAATTGAGTTGGACCAATAACGCCATAAACAAATTTTGTTTATATTTTATTTCATTTATCATTCATGATTATGGATAAAGTCCATAATACTTTGGCGTTTGACAAGTACGAAACCAATGGTTTATAACATCACATTGATAAAAGGATTTCACTTCCTTAGAATGATCTTTATCACTCTTGCCATCCTTATAACTTCGCTACCAGCGGGTAGAAGTATTCTTAAAATGACTATATTTTTCATGTGTATATTCATAGCCTCGACCACGACCACAACTTTTAATGAGATTTTTTATTCCTTCCATAATATAATCTCACATTCACTTCAGGGAATGGAGTAGAGCCAGTGGGCCTTTAAAACTTTTTCACATATCCTTATCACAGAGAACAAAGATTTAATCCTCGTACGCGGCATTGTTAAACCTGTCCACAAGGTCCTTTAAAAACCTCCTTTGAGACCAGTAGCCTCGCAGAACGGGATGTCCAGCCAATTATACTTGGATTATATCGAAAATTATGTCTCTAATTGAATAATGATTTACCATGTTTGCATTCACTTCAGGGAATGAAACAGATCCAATAATTGCATGGAATAAACATCATGCTTGCATTCACTTCAGGGAATGCCTCATCATTGATAATCGCATGGAATAAACATCATGCTTTGCATTCACTTCAGGGAATGCCTCCCATAAAATTATTTGGATCAAGACAAAATTTTAACACTTGATCTTGGGAGAAGTCTATGGTCGAATTTTACGATGAAGAAAAAATATTGCTTTCGAGCAAATATAGACTTTATAATAATCTTCTTGTAAATTCAAAATCATAATGATTTATCACACTTTAAAATAATAATATAAAGAAAAAAAAATAAAACCAAAAGTTACCGATATTGATTTTTCTCTCGTGGACAATGGAGACATAGCATATGACCGAGATAGCTTTTCATAGTCCCTTTATATCACATCTCTTTCCAAGCCATTGAAAGATATCATGTAAAACTCAAAAAGCAAGGTTAAAAGCATCAACTATCAAAAATAGAATAACAAAATAAATATTAATATTTAATTATGGACTAAAACATTAAAACAAATGATGACCTAACATGCCATGTCACTTTTTTTTAATACGGCTTCAATAATAATTAAAATATATCAGAATGCATTAACAAATTTATAAACTAATTAATAAACCTACCATAATGGCACATCAGCTTTTGTGCGGACATCACTTTTTTATTTATTAAATTTCTTTTTAATTATTTTCAAAAAAAAATTCAAGACCGCAAATACCTATAATATTAACTTCTGATACATTGACTTTCATAGTTTCATTATTTTTTGTTAACATCAATGGCGCCAAAAAAAAACCAATCAAAAAGGATTTATGATAAGGATGAACATACCGTGGATACATACCGAATAATTATGCAAGGACTATCGACTTGAGTGTGTGGTATGAGCTACGATAAATAAATCTTGTATTATGAATCGCCAACAAGAATCAAGGCAATTGGTTAGGGCTTCGTGCTGATAACGTGTTGTGAATAAAATAAAGAAGAACAAGAATAAGAACAAGAAGAACAAAGAGATGAGAGAAAGAGGGAGATTTGTATTATTCTCAAAATATAGATTTGTATACAATGCCTTCAATGAATCATCTATTTATAGGCATAAGAAGTACATAATACATTAAACTCTAATTCATAGAGATAATATTCCTAATAATAAATAAATCAAACTCCTTTGATAAAGTTCTAATCATGATAGACATCCACATAAATAAATATTCATAACAGTGTGGTGTTAATTAATTAATTATTTTTATTTAATATTAATTTAATATTTAAATGGTGTTACAAATATTTAATGTATTTTTATTAATATTATATTTATGATGTTTATAAGTTATATGTTGCGATAGCATATTGCTTAAAAATTAATAAATTTAGAGTTGATGTTTTTAATTTTATTTTTATGTTTATGACCTTGTAAAATATTTTAGTAGGTTAAACTTATTATATAAATTCTTATCAGTATTATACAACTTTTAGATTTATTTTATTATTTACTTTAATTTGCTTGACATGTCACAAGTAATAAAAAAATTAAAATTTTGAACATATTAAATTTTTAGCATTAAAAATTTACAAAATATTTTAATAGAGGATAACTAGGGTAAGTAAATATAAAATAGTTTTTTAATAGTCTAAAGGTGATTACAGGGTAGTATATACAAAGTGATTGAACCCAAGTCTTCTAGGACGATCTTCATCCATTTTCCACTAAGACCACTTGTTGGGTTCTTTTAAAGAATAATTAATATAATAATTATATTAAATATGATAAATATATAATTTTTACAAATTTTAGATAGTGTAACAAAAATAATTCTATTAATTTTTGTGCATATATTTTTAAGTTAATATTGAAAGTTTAACATGTTAAAAAGAAAATATAACATATGGACAATTTAGTAAATTTTACTTCCAGATAACCTTATATACCTCCAGCCAAACATAGTAATCTTACATTCCTACACAATAAACCAAACAAAGTAATGTCACATTCCCAGTAATGTGTCAAGTAATGTTAAATTCTGGGAATCTTATTCCCAAAGGTAATCTTACATTCCGTGAACCAAACGCACCCTTAGTTCTATTTTTTTCTCTCAAAAATATGAAAACAAGCCTAAAATTATAAATATTATAAAAAATAAAATTGAAATAATTGCAAAAAAAGAAAGCTAAAAAAATAAATATTTAAAAACTATAAATATTTAGATTTGATAAAAAAAATAACGAAACCATAAATGAAATGAGAATAAAATCAAATTTCAAAGGTAAAACGATTACAATTATTACAAAACATCAGAATAAAACTAATAGATGAAAATGATAAGCTTTCAAGAAACCACACCAATGATAAAACTTAATGAAGTTTAAAAGAATAAAAAATAAGAGAAAAACAAGTCAATAGGTGAACCTAAAGGGAGAGAGATTTGAATCCTGATTTGAAGAAGAAATAAATATTAAGTTATTTTGGATGTTTAATTATAATCGAATTTGAGTTGAAATAAGAGAATGAAAATATATCAAACAAAAAGAAAGAGAAAGAAGAAAAAATGAGTGATAATGTATTGCGCGTAAGCAGTTCCCTTAGTTTGTAAAATTCTCATTTTGAATATTCTCTTTATTTTTTTTCATTCAATATTAGTCCATTTGTATTATTATTTTTTGTTATTCAAGATTTCACGAGTATAACTATTTTTGTCCAGTCTTACTTGTAATTATCCGTGAGCAATTTTAAGGATATCCTAAAATTTAATAGTATGATAAAATATTGTTTATTAATTAATTTTGTGTAACCATTATGAAATATTCTTGTAATTGTTTATTATTTTCTAAATTAAGGGTTTGTTTGGGTAAATTTTTATGTTGGATAGTTTGATTGATTTTTTAAATATATTTAAAAATTTTCTAAGTTACATGCTTACGTGATATATAAGACAAAGCAGTGAATCAATAAAATTGATTACATGTGCAAAAGTTGTTGATTTCATCTATTACGTTACTAAAATTAACGATTAACGTTTATCAAAAAGTAACATATTTGGTTAAAATTTACGAGTGGAAGATTTAACTGGGTGCAATTTTTTCAGAATAGTTCAAAGGTTATTTGGACCATTTTCCGTAATAATGCTAATTTTAAATATTTTTTTAAACTAACAGGCCTCGTTAAAACTCTTTCTAAACCTAATTAGAGAGAAAAGAGTGTCCAAATTTATTAAAGATCAAAGAGCTTACACAATCTACAACATGAAGACATCTATACCATCAGCCTAACCCAAAATGAGGCCCATTTGATTAATATCCCTTGAGTGTAAAATATTCCTATGATTAGAAAGCACACCTAAAATCATGCCATCACCTAAATTTACGTCTGAAAGGTTAGGATAAGGATAACAAAAAATTCGTCGGCCAACATTTTCATCTCCAGAAATTATTCTCTATGAATTCTTAAAATTATGTGAACCCAAAACAGCTGGATCACGTAACCAGACACTAGTGAGAGGAGTAATTCGCCGGTGAGGAGCTCTCAAAGAAAGGTCTCAATCCCTAGTTACATTTGTAGAACCCTTTGCCACTCGAATTGAACATAACATTTCGTCATACCCTAATCTTCCACAAATAAAACAAAATAAGGTAAGTCTTTCATATTCAAACCTCACAAAATGATGCTTACCATTAGCAAGGAGTAGTTTCTTTCTCCGTTTTAAAGAAATTCAAATATTCAGTCAAACTCGGACATGCATAATACCCTTATAACTCAGGGAGATCGTCTTGATATCGTATTCAACAAAAGTATCGATAAAATTTCTGAGTGATCGTGCAATTCGCTCAGACATAAATTCATGAGGGACTTCATGAATTAGAACCCAATAACAAAGATGGGTTAGAGAGACTAGCATTGGATTCTTCCTTTGTTGTCAACGGTGATGAACCAGAAGATGTAAGTTAAAGTTTCAAGGCACACCAGAATCAACTCGCTCAATATCCAACTCATTGTAGAACCAAAAAAGAAATCGACCTTCGCCCAAATCTGAAACTGAAATACCTCCAACCGGCCGTCAAACATTTGCCAGAGTAGTACACATGGACGAAAAATTGATTATACTGATAGTGAGGAAGATACCTACAAGACAGAAATCATAATTCACTTGTTGTTCTGACTCTGGTAGATCCACATCCAGGATATCATTCTCACCACTATCTAGAGCAAGCCCCGCCAATTTATTTTTCATGTCAGCCATTACAATAAAGAAAAACAGTAAGATCGAAAAAGAGAAAAAAACATTACCAAAAGACAAAAAAATAGAATAAAAAAATCGTGCGATGAAGTAGAGAAAATTGTGCGATGAAGTAGAGAATTATCTAAAATAAGTATTTTAAAGTGTGTTTGGGTAAATTTTTATGTTGGATAGTTTGATTGATTTTTTAAATATATTTGAAGATTTTTTAGTTACTTGCTTACGTGATATATAAGACAAAGTAGTGAATCAATAAAATTGATCACATGTACAAAAGTTGTTGATTTCATCTGTTACGTTAGTAAAAAAGTAACATATTTGGTTAAAATTTACAAGTGGAAGGTTTAACTGCGTGCAATTTTTTCAGAATAGTTCAAAGGCTATTTGGACCATTTTTCCCAATAACACTAATCTTAAATATATTTTTTAAAACTAACGGGCCTCGTTAAAATCCCCTCTGAACCTAATTAGAAAAAAAGAGTGTCCAAATTTATTAAAGATCAAAGAGCTTACACAATGTCATAACCAACCACATAATCACACCGTTACAAATACATAGAAAGGACCTTATGTCGAGCTCTACTAATTCTACAACACACCGAAACATAAATCGAAAAAAAGTGAACACTACCCTAACAGAAAAACAGTAACTCAACAAAACAATACCACACAAACAAGTTTTAATGCTCCTACCAAAGATAATTCGTCGCCCTTTCAACACCATGTTTAGCATTAGCAAGATTGTGAGCATCATAGTTCGATTCACGAAAAGCGAACTTTACTTTTCACCCATGGTTGGAGCATATAGAAGAACATTGCTTCACTATATCAGAAAAAAAAAGCAGGACCCGAATGGAATGATTAATCCACTTTACAGCCATCAGATTATTTGATTCGATATAAAGAAGGAAGGATAGAAACCACTTCGAAGCAATAAAAACATTACAGACATCTGGTATCTCGTATAATTAAATTGTAGTTGGATTACAAAGCCTTATAGATTTAGAGAAACAAATTAAAATTAACCTGTCAATTTGGTCTTAATTCTAAAAGCCAACAAACTTAACCTAACATTTACAAAATGAGTAAATTATATATTTAATTTTTTAAAATTAAGATCAGATTAAATTAGTATGTAAATATTGAGATAATTTATCATATTAATCGAAATAATGCAAAATCGGTAAAAAAATTAAAATTGTAATTATTTATTTTTAGGGTAAAGTACACCAGTGGTCACCGAATTTTTAGGGCGCGTTTCTTTTGGTCACTGAACTTTTAAAAATTTCATTAGGTCACCCAACTTTTAGTCCGCTTTCATTTTGGTCCCTCCCGTTAAAAATCAGACGTGGCACGTTATTTTCTTTTTCAACATTTTTTTCTTTTTTCCTTGCTTTTTCTTGCTCTGTTTTCCTTTAATACCCAATTAAATATGTCATATTGGTATCCATTTGAGGTGAACAATTCTTATTAACAAATAACAAAAGAAAAGGCTTAGAACAAGCACTAGAATGCTTCTTTAACTCTGAATTTCAAACCAGAGCTTATTTAGGAACTCATGGCAAGTGCAACACTAAAGGACCAAAACAATGATGTTGAAAGAAAATACGTTACATTCAATTGAATAGAAGAGAAATGAGGTTTGACTTGATATTTAAACTTATAAACGTCAATGGAGCAATGGGAAACCAATACCAAACAATTGTTGAATTTGAAACTGCAAAGGATTCAACAACATATGCAATTCCCCGATATATATATATATAAAAGGCTCTAAGAAAATGAGGTTGAAAGAAACAATTGAATTCAATACCAAATTCATGTTCAAAGCTGTATATGAACTGAAAAAAATAAACATATGTTGTTCTAAATCATGTTCAAACAGAATAACACAAAGAACAGAACATGTTCTAAACTTTATTATTTATGTCTATATATTCTGTTTAATCTATTTCTGCATACATTTGTCTCCTTCTAAATATTAATAATAAAAATATTTATTTATCCAAGCAAATATAAGATCATACACCAAAAATACTGATGTAAAGAAAAAGGTTTACGTTAACACACATCCTAGAACTCAAAATTCAATTTTTCTTTTCTTTTCTTTCTAAAGCTCCATATCAAAAAAGTCAACTGGAAAAACAATAACTCACTTGTAACTCCACAATGGTTGAAGAAGAAGATAACCTGCTACGTCAGCATTTTTAACGGTTAATGAGAATGACCTTAATAAAATTTTTAAAAATTTGGTGACTAAAATAAATACACCCTAAAAATTCGATGACCACTGATGTAGTTTACCTTTATTTTTAATAGTTCGCTTTCAAAATCATCAGTAACTAAATAGGTATTTTTAGAGAAATAAATTTACCTAACCTCGAAATCTAAAGGAGTAAGCTTTTTACCGACAAAAATAAAAATGTCAAACTCATTTCAATTTTATTGGATAATTGTGTTTTTACTCATTCTTTTTCGATCAGATCGAATTTTACAAAGATTTACTATAAAAGTAATTATTATAATTTAATTTTCGTTAAAATTTCAACTTCTGAGGATTCTAATGTCAACCGGTTGTCGGTTGATAATTGTAAGCTGATGCACGGGACAGTAATACAGTATGCTGGGCTTTCACGCCATTAGGTTTGGTACCAAAAACCAAGCGCCCCCGTTTTTTTTATCCTTCCTAATTTGCCCATTGGAACACACAAAGGGCCAAATAAAACTCGGCATGCAAGTCAGCTTTTATCTGGACCGACTCAGTTCACGCCAGAAAAGCACGAGAGTAAATAAGGATCAATCATCGGCAGTACCATCTTCTACAAGCATCGCCAAACTCAAAATCATGTCTGGAAACTTAGGATGCGTCGTCGTATCCGTTGACGGCAACGAAGGGAGCATGGACGCCTTACGATGGGCGCTCGACAATATCAAGCTCCGACCATCTACACCTGCTTCTACCCAACCGCCCGGTCACTTCCTTATTCTCCACGTTCAATCTCCGCCGTCCATTGCTGCCGGCCTCAGTCCCGGCGCCATCCCCTTCGGCGGACCCTGTTAAGCCACTTTTTTAAACCCCCTTTTAGATTCAATTAACTTATTTCTGATTGTCGTTCTTGAAATTCAGCCAATCTAGAAGTTCCTGCATTCACGGCGGCTATCGAGGCGCACCAGAAGAGAATCACTGAAGCGATTTTGAACCATGCTCTGCAGATTTGCTCTGAAAAGAAGGTGAGTTGTTTATTTATTTCTGAATTATTGTTACTCAGTCAAATAGTTTCTTTTAAGATTTGACCTTAAGTAATCATTTAATTTGATTATATACCGAGGAAAAAGATTACGGGTTCTGAATATTTCTAACTCAGGCAAACGTGAAAACTCAAGTCGTGGTCGGGGATCCAAAGGAAAAAATCTGTGAAGTAGTTGAAAACTTGCATGCTGATTTACTTGTGATGGGTTCCCGAGCTTTTGGCCCCATTAAAAGGTATTTTCCTCTTTACAACGTAATTTCCTTTGAAACTAAATTGCCTATGTATATCATTTAGAATTTCGCATTTTCGTTGATGGACTAAAATAAAGCCTTGGTGATCAAGCTAGCAATAGTAAAGGCTTATCTATTGCAATAACTTCCAACAAGTGTGAATTGAAATTTGTTGAATATACTAAAGCCTTTTGAATCATTGTGGCATGTGCTCTCAGAAGTTTTTAACCTGAGTAAATCAATTTCCATCCCCTATGAGTATTATTAATGTCTCTCCCCTGAGATATCTGTAATGTGCTGCAATATACTAAAATACGAGGGTCGTAGTGGAATAGTGTGTCATCCTATGGTGTTCATGAGATGTTGTAATCTCTATTATTCCATAATGGCGTGGCTTGAAGGAAAAGCGAGTTCCACTCCCGAGATGTCTCTAATCTACTAGAAGCAGTAAAATACTAGTAATATACGCAGGTCATGGTGGAATCGAATGTCTTCCTATAATGTTCATGAGATGTTTCTATTATATATATTTAAAGTATCATCTCTTATGTTCTTATAATATCATGGGAATCACAGTTATCGAATTATGTTGGACCCTTTATGTTGTTTGTTAACAGAATGTTTTTGGGAAGTGTAAGCACCTATTGCGCCAACCACGCACAATGCGCTGTTATGATTGTAAAGAACTAGGATGCTTCCTCCAAACCTTAAGTAGGTATTTTTTAAACCACTGTATATGCCAAATGTTTGCCTGTTGTGCTAATGCAAAATGATGGTTTCCTTCTTAATTGAATTTGCGATATGACCGGTATTGCTGTTTTGTTTTCTCTATGGGGTTTGCTGCAGACTTGCCACCGAGGGAACTTTGATAGGAGCTATGTTGTGCCGTGCAGTCAATAAATGAAGCCCCTGTAGGGGGGCTTTCGCCGGAAAGTTTCCCAATATCATTCATGTATGTGTGATTACTTATTTCATTGCTTTGGTTCTATTTGTATTATTGTATTCCATCATGAGCTTTTGGTTTTTAAAAGTTGTTGGTGCTTCTGGTTTAAGTTCCCCTTTCCCTATTTGTTAATAGCCAAGATGATCATGTATAATCTAAATTGTCTAGACTTTTAAGATTAATTCAAATCGAATTTGTATGTATGTATATTATGTATATTATATATATGTGTGTGTGTGTGGAGAGCGAGGAGTTATTATTATTTAGTATATTGTATGGTGAAATCATATCCTAAACCAAATTTTAACCACATACCCTAAAAACGAACTTAAAACTATAGCTTAAAATTTAAATTGATGTTTAAATTTCAAAACATTTTAATTGAGTTTTTAAAGAATTAATATTGTTAGAGGCTATTAAAATTTAACTTATTCGAAAAAATTGATTTTTTTTGAGTTGATATGATGCAAAAATTTAACTCTAACTTGAATCGGAATAAAATTTAAGTTATAAAATGAAATTTTGAATAACTTGTGAATTACTTTTTAAGTTAAATTAAATCTTATTATTTTAATGTAGTTATAAAAAGCTAATTATTTTCCCCCAAAGTAAGCGGTTAAAAGCTCAGTTGGCATCCCTTCTTAGGTTGTGAGTTCTAAATTCAGTAGAAGTAAATTTTACATACCCTCTTTTCTTTTTGAAATTGAATCCACTAATTTTATTAAATGAGAAAATATCTGAAATTACAATGAAAGTTTACCACTGAGTAAACAAACACATAAATCTAGACATAAACTTAGAAAACTAAATTAACGGCTCTAGATCATAAGAGGACCATACAAAGATCAAGTAAGAACCTAACCTAAAGATTCGAAACAAAAGATGGATACAAACATCTCCAAATCGACGATTATGGGTAAAACTATCAACAAATAACATTGACAAATGCATATTACAGTGAACGTACGTTGACATTAAGGTCATTACCACGAATCAATCGCGAATAAACGATAGATGTAATCGCTTATCCGAATCCGATTCAAGGGCCCGAAACAAGGAGATCAACAGCATAATGAAATGAGCGGCATCTTGATCAGTCGTCAGATCCAACCCTGATAGAAATAAATAACAGAAAAGCGTGCCAAGAGGCAGAAAAACGTGCTAAAAACAAAAAAAACGTATCAAACGGTAGAGAAAAACATATCATGAAAATAAATTTATTGAATTAAAAGAGTGAAAATAAAAAAAAAACAAAACAAACAAATAAAAATAAGTGACCAACTGTCGACAAACAACCCTAAATTTGTTGTCTTGGCCGGGCTAAATTTAACCAAAATGATAGAGCAGCGCTAGAAAAAAAAGAAAATAGGGCTGGCTACAAAGGATTCTAACAATCGACAAAATTACATTCCCCAGTAATTGTTTAGAAAAAAGTATATTTTATTGATATAGTTATAAAAGATGCCCTGGCATAATAAAAACCAAAACGGCATTACAATATGATACCACAACACTAATTTCACTGTAATACTTCTAGACAAACGCCCTAAGCTTAACTAAATCATTGCCGAGACATCAAAACAAAATTTTGAATATCATCAACACTCCAGTTCGCGATCAAAGCTATTTAAATTAAAATCAATCATTACCTTAATATTATGAATATCTATAATTAAATTTGTACAGAAATTCGAACAATTCAACTCAAATTTTATAAATTTGATTCGACTCGGAAACTTTTTTTTTTAAAAAATTGTTATAAAATAGGATTCTAAACTTGGCCAACTCGAAAAATAGTTGGGGTTTTAGCTTTTGACTTAGAAACAATTTGAAGTTTGAATCCTTGTCATTTTATGAGTCTTTTTAAGTACTTAAAAATTGGTCCTTGAAAATCCTTGTTATATCAAAATCAAATATTAGTTTTACAATAAGACATGCGCAAGAGCTGAGATTTAACGTGGTTGGACAGAAAAATAAATAATCCACTATAAATGTAGATATCACAAAGAATGTGTATCTAAAACCCATTATATGTGTGTGTTGAGATGACCAATCGAATGCAAATGGCCAAGAGGGGGGTGAATTGATAATTAAAAAATTAAAGGGGGAAAGTTGGAAAGAAAAAATTGATGAACAAAAGATTTAGAGTGGTTCAAGCTTCTAACAAGCTCTACATCCACTACCTTAGCTCCCCATTAAGGATTTTAAACAATTCACTAATTAATTCGTCTCATTTTCTAGGCTTAGGAGGAAACCGTTAAAAATCGATCAAGCTTTCTACCCAAAGCCTGATCAAGATCACTCTTTTACAAAGAATTGTGGCAACTGAAATTGACCTCTCAAAAGACTAATATTTTGCCCAAATTACAAGTGCACTCTCACCAAACTTGAAATAAAAGATTACAATAAAATTACACAAGTTGGGTACAAGGGTTTGACTCTAAAAGGCTCAAAGGGATTGAATTTTTGCTTGAATGCTTCTCACTTGATGAATAGTTGTTGCTGTAGCTTTTGAGTCTTGCTTTTATATTCCCTCATTGATTTCTAACCATTTAGGTAGCTAAGATCATAAATAGAACTGTTGAAGACCATTTTTCTTGTAGTAAATGCACTTCTCAGGCAGGGTGTATCAGTACACGGGAGCCCCGTTTCAGTGCCTGTAAGACAGAAACTAGTTGTTGCAAGAGTAAACGCAGGGGCATATCGATATGCACGAGGGCGTATCGAAACGGTCTTAGTATAAAATGGGGGTCGTATCGAAATAGCTTAGGCTGGACCGGTACGGATTTTGCTCACTGGAATCCGAGGAAAATGTCTTTGGAAAATTGCATTGGTATGCCTAAGGGGCGTATCGAACGAAAAGCTTGTTTTCGCAAAGGCGTATCAAAACGAACATAACCATATCGGTATGGTATAACTGACTTTTAAAGCTTTTAATTGACACTCAACGGTCGAAAAATTTAATGCAAAGATTTTAAAAATCTTAAGACCCCGTATCGGTACCCTGACGTGTCATACCGAAACTGAGGATCGGTATGCCTAAGACCTGTACTGAAACTCAAAAGTATAAAACTCAGGTTGAAGGTCGTATCGAAACGGGCAAGCCCGTATCGGAACTTCGTATCGAAACGGGGTGAGCCATATCGAAACGATGTGTTCAATTAAAATTTAGTAGCCAAAAACTATATCGAAACGCTATAGGGTGTATCGATACGCCTGGGCGATTTGGTTAAGTTTGGCTTGAAACACTTAGAAAATTTTTTTGGGTTTAAGTTTTAACTTTGAGTGAGACTTTTGAGTACTTAAAAATTTATTTACTTTTACAAATAAATCCTTGAATAATTTGTTATATCAAAATCAAACATAGGTTTTACAATCTCCCCCTTTTTGATATAACAAAACTAAAGTAATTTTTTAAGTAGTTTGAAAAATACTCTCCCTTACTTTAAGATAGGTTTTGAAAAACTTAAAAAAATGGCTCTTTAATTATTCTCCTCATTTTTGTTAGATCAAAACAATGGAATAAGCAAGATATAAACATTGAAGCAAGATAAATCAAACAATATAAATATTATTAAGCATTTAAAGCATAAAATTCAAAGCAACATAAATCCAAACTCAAATCCTAATCCGAAAAGCATTAAGCAAAGCATAGGTTCATAAGCAAATAACATAGGTGGTTAAAAATTAAAATCCTAATATGGTATGACATAAGATGCATAAGCCTAAGACTCGTTCCCACCGTCGTCATCCTTTTCATCCTCATCTTCATCATTGGCTTGTTTTGCTTGAGCTTGGAGCCATGCAACATGGAAAGCGGTGAGAGAGATGTCCATTGAGTTTCGTTGAGTTTCAATGGAAGTGAATTGATTCTCAATGGTAGTCATTCTTTCCTCCAAGGATGTGAAGCGAGTGTCGATAGAGGCAAAACCCGAACTTATATTAGTGCCCAAGGAAGTAAATTGCTCATTGAGATAGGTCATGAGAGCATCCATAGAAGGTTGGGCTACCGGAGCTTGAGGAGCCACTTGAGGAGCCACTAGAGGGGGTTCACCACCTTGAGAAAGATCCGCAAGACGAACCCATTCTCCATTGATGTATTGGAATTTAGAACGAGAGAGAGAGCACTCTTCAATAGGATTGGTGAGGGGATCAAATGTAACGCCCTGGTTTTGGTCTTAGAAGTTTTTAGGTTGGGTTCGGGGTTCGTAGGACCGAGACTAAAGATCCGGGTTAGTTCGAGATTGCTTCAGGGAAAACCTAGTTCGGGAATTGATAAAAATATGAGAAAAATTTCTAAAATCCTTTTAAATGTATATAAGGGTTTGGTGAAGTTAATTTTGGAAAATGACATTTGGAAGGTGGACATTTCAGTTTAGTGACTAAATCGTAAAAATGGGAAAACTGTTTTAATGGCTATTTTGTAAAAGAGCCAAAACATAGAATCTTTAGGGAGCTAATGCAATTATAATCAGCTATTCCCTTAACTTGACATGTTTTAATTGTGTTTTAATTAAAAGGATTAAAAAAGTTTTGATTAAAAAGGGAAATTAATCTTGTAAGCACATTTTGACGTAACTTCCATTTCTCTCTTTTCTCATCAGCCAACCACCCATTTTCTTTCAAAACTTCCAAAGATATTTTCCTTTTCATTTTACTTTGATTTCCAAATGATTTCCAAGGAGTTTTCTCAACTTGTTTCAATGGATTCTTGAAGATTTTCAATCAAATCGTGTCAATTGAAGGAATAACAAGGGATTAGAGGTAATTTTTGTGCTTCTCCTCTAATAAAGGTTCTTTAATGAAATTCCCAAGTATTTGGCTCTTTAATTATGTTTCTTAACAAGGTTTCATGATTGATTTGAAGAAAATGGCTAAATCAAGCTTTAAATGATGATTTTGTGTAATTTTCGTAATGAATCTTTTTTGGTTGGGTTATGATTGATTTTAATCATGTTTTATAGGTTTATTAATATTGAGATTGAGGTTTAAGCATGGTAATCCCGAAACTATTTGGATCTCTAGTTGATTAGATTATTAAAATTGGGTTTTTGTGGTGTTAATATGATTTTGTGAATGATGAAGGTATAAGGATGATAATAGGATGATTTTGGATGTTAATCAATGATTATAAATGGTTGAAAGTGTTAGGTTTTGGCTAGGTTGAGTTTGTAGAGTAATCAATGATGTTTTCGGTTGTTTCGGATGGGCATTTTAGTGGCTTTGGGCAAGACAACGTGGTAGGTTTGCTTGCTGGAGTTTTGAATGAATTGGGATGCATTAATCCTCTATTCTTATGTGGTTAAAACAAAGGAGAACGTTTCAGAAGCAACTGGTGAGGTTTCAGATGCTTAGTTTCGCGTTGGCTAATCAAGGTTTCGCGCGTCGGTGAGGAGAACGTGGATTTCAGCTTTGAAATGTTTTAAAGGTGGTTTTGGGAACTTAGATGTAAACTTAAAACGCTTGTCTAAGTTCGGAAGTAAGTATAAGGAATTTCTCTCTCGGTTGTGCTATTATGAAATTGTTTTTATGCACTTGGATTTAAATTTATGTTACCTACTGTTAAAGCATGTTTAAAGTAAGTGTTTTACTGTTTTACTGTTTTTAATGATGTGATGATGAAGGATGCACATGGTAAGTGATCCTCATAAGTATACGTTTTATACTTTGAAATATGATTTATTGATGATGCTTTGGAAACAGTGAGATATGTGGTTAAATGTGAATTATATTGGCAAGTGACATTGTGAAAATGATTTATAAATGATATCAGATATAGTTTGTCGGATATAGGATTGAGTGCACTATAAAAAGTCGCCTTGGATGTAGAGGGGTTGGTGTCCCGTGTCTCCGTCCAAGTACCCTAACGATCGAGGAGGTTGGTATCCCGTCTCTCGTTAGTGGGTTAAGCGTCTAACCAATGAACGGGGTTGGTGTCCCCGAGGGGTTGTTATTGTACCAAATATCGGTTGAGATGGCTTGAAGTGTTGTGTGAACACTTGTTGAATCCGTGTATCCGATATGTTGTTTTGAGAAATGAACTTGTTTAATGTTCACTTGTAAGCCAATATAATTGATGATGTATCATGACATGATTTATGATGTATATTGTGATTTATACATGTTTTAGTCTTTACGCTTTGCATATGGTAGTTATGCATGGAAGGCTTATATTGAGTGTTAGCAATGTGACTTGCTGTTGATTCATGATACATGTTGCATAAGGTTTATTATGCTGATTTTTGATTAAGGAAAGTGCATGGTTTTAAAGGCATGATGGTTTTCAAATGATGATTTAAGTTAATTGAAATGAGATTTCAATGTGGACTTGAAAATGGTTTTAATGGATTGATGGTGTTTTGTTTTTGAGTACTCCTCACTAAGCCTTATGTGCTTATGCTCTATTTTGTCCATCGATCAAGAGAATTGAGGCTCGGATAGGCAGCAAGGAGCAAGGGATCAAAGAGACCTCATTCTTAAAAGTATGTTTTTTGTTTATACTATAAGTAATAAGGACAATGGGGGATCCGTTGTGTTTTTGGGAGATTTGTGTAAACTCCCTATTCGAGCAAGTTTATATTGTTGTTTTAGACTTGTAAATGGCCTTTGGTAATTGGTTTGTTCTTTGCTTTGCATTTTGGTATCTTACTTGGCATTCTCTAGGTTACATGCCTATAGGTTACCTCTGATGCAAAATTGCCATGATATGATGTTGAATATGCCATGAATGTTTGAGAATTGCTATTTGGTTATGTTGTATATATGTTGGAAGCATGCTTGAGTGGTTTGGAGTGCATTAAAGTGTGAAAACCCAGTAAAATATGACAATACAGACCCATGTGTATCGATACACCTAAGGCTGTATTGATACAGTGAGACTGAAATGGGCATTGGGTTTCGAAACAGGGAGGGGTGTATCGAAATAGGCTCGAGTATTTTGGCTACTAGAATTTTGTGTGCCGATACGCTTTGGAGACCGTATCGATATTGGACCGTGTTCTGAAACACCCAAAGCTATTTCGAAATAGGGTGTATTGATACAGGGCTGAGTGTATCGATACACCAAGCTGTTCAATTATTTAATGAAATATTTTGAAGTTTTTTTTCTTTACATTTTAGTCCTTGAATGTTGTGGATGCAATTAAATGTGTTTGAATGATCGATTTGAGCTGAGATTTGACACATTGACATGTAATATAACTAATTAAAGGATGGTAACTTAAAATTAGTTAAAGTTCCTATATTTTACATAATTTACATTTTGGTCCCTAAAGCATGTTTGTAATCAATTGTATGCCAAATCGATGTCTGATTGAGTTGATGTTTCTTCCGCTACGAGTCTTAAACGTAGGGTAACAATGTGCATCTAGACAAGATAAAAAGGAAAAAATAGGGTCGTTTATTGAGGTAAACCTTCCTGATTTACTTCAATATTTCCCGCGTGACTCGTTCGGTTTGGTCTTTCACCCAGGCCGGGTCGAGGGGGTTACATATGGTGGTATCAGAGACAGGTTGCAAAAGAATGGGATATTGGTAAGTTGATGTGACGTGATTTCAAATTGTACGATTGATGTTGCTTGTACAATGATTGTTATGTACATGTTGATGTAGATGGTATATTGTTGATTGTTATGCACGATCATTGTTGTATTCGTGTTGTTATGAATTGAATCATGTTGATTGCTGTGCACGACGCTTGCGATATGTATGTTGATTTCTTTATGACATGCTTGAGGAAAATTGGGATACCCATTGCCTTATTACTATAGTTGAAATGTTTTGATTTGAATTGGAAGTCTTGGATCATTGCTTGAAGCTGGCATGATTATTTTGTTTTGGTTTATTATCATGCCTTAATTATAATAGCACAATGGGACCGAGGAGAGAGTTGCGATCTGGCACGATTGCTGCTACCATAGGGCAGGGAAATCAAGAGAACGAGGTACCTCTTGGAGGAAACTACGTCCTCCACCGCCTCCACCTGGGGTGAGGAGCAAGTACAACATGAGCAAGCTGGGCAAGTGTTGGGCAATTTGATGCATTCAGTTCAGGCAATGACTGGAGCATTCCAGGCTGTTGTTGCTGGAGTACAAATGCAAGTACCAGCTGCTGAGCAAGCAGGGTTACCGTTAGAATGCTTGCGTAGTTTGGGCGGTGTTGGTATCGTGGTTTGTCGCCTGAGGCATCCGAGGCTTGGATGGACAGTACGATTCAGATTTTGGAACAAATGAGGTGTAATCATGCACGTAAGCTGGGATGTGCTATTTAGCTGTTGCAAGGCGATGCTTATAGTTGGTGGACGACTATAACTGCGGCTTTGGAGCCTAATGAAGTGAACTAGGAGTTCTTTCAAGCTACCTTTAAGAAGAAATATCTAGGAGTTAGATACTTGGATGTTAAGAAACGTGAATTCATGTCTTTGGTTCATAGTAGCATGTCTGTGGCTGAGCATGAGGTTCAGTTTGTTCGTTTGAGCCAATATGCCCCTAAGTTGGAGCCGAGTGATAGGCATCATTGCGATCGTTTCCATTATGGTCTGGTGCAAGATGTGAAGACTTTCATGTTGGCTTCTTATTACACAGATTTTGATGTGTTGGTGACACGAGCTAAGGATATTGAGTAGAGCCTGGGTTTGACTTCTCGTGTGGATGGTTCTAGCTCTACTAAGAGAGCTGCATATTTTGGTCATGGAGGTGGACAATATAAGAGGCATCATGATAAGAAATATCGCTCTAATGCGAGGCGAGGCAAAAGAAGGCCTGGACGTGGAGCACATAGTCAGGGTGCTCAAGCTAGATCAGTTTTTAATTCTTGTTGGGTATGTGGACTGTGTGAGAATTTGAGGCGAGACTGTTCTCGTTTGGCTCGAGAAGCGTGTTGTCTGATTTGAGCGCTTCGTAATTTATGCAAGTATACACTTCGCAAGTTATAGTATAGAAAGATGTCGTCTCCACAGGGATTGGGTGATAGTTCCAGAATCTATTGTATCGCACGAAAAAGTAAAAAACACAAGTAATAGTTTTGGTTTGAATAATCGACTAAACTAAAATAAACGAGTAAATTAAGGAGATAAGTTGACAGAATAAGAGAATAGGCCAGATTATATTGTGTCATAGTATGGAATTCGAATGTAACAATCCCGGTTTTGCATGCAAGAGAAAGCTTAATTGCCTCGAGAATGGGCAGAATGGTTGCCTGGGCAATGGGTAATACGATTGTATGGGCAATGCACAAGGTGATTGCTTAGGAAATTGGTAAGGCTATTGCCTAGGCAATTTAGCGACAACCTTCAAGTTTCGACAAAGTGTTCTTTAATGGTTCCTTCTTATCCCTAAGTCGAAACTCTATCAATGTACAAGCCTTGATAATACCTCCCAGCATGAACCAAGGGTGAACATCAACCGATCTTACGCCTCTTTTAGCCGTTGAAATTTGTACTTATTCCTAAGCCGAATTAGTCTTCACCGATTTGGGTAAAAACTGTGCTTATTCGTTTCTTGAATCTAACTCTCCTGATATTAAATAAATGGATGCAATCACAATTTCCTCTCTCGATTCAATTGCAAGTAAAGATAAACAAGAATAAGCAAACCTTGAACTTAAATTACATAAAAAAACCTAAACAAAATCCCAAACATTTTCTCACAACTACTAAACAAAATAACCCTAGTCTAAGATAGTTTAGTTCATAATTGGGATTGGAAACAACACAAGATTAATTCCCAACAAGAACATCAACCGAACAAGAAAGAAAAATAAAAGAAATTGAGCAGCCTTGGTCTTCAATCAATCTCTATCCTCTCATCTCTCTCCCCTTAGTCGTCTTCTAATGAACGACTTGGCCTCTTGTTTATAGGAGATTGGTAGGTCAAAGTCATTCTTGAAGAAGAAGTTGAGTTGGAATTAAAGACAATAAAAGAAGTAAATCTCTTTTATTTTAATCTCTTATTCCTCCTAAAACTCCTCATTTTTATGGGATTTAATCTCCTTCAACTCGGCATATAGGTCTTCAATTCCTCTTAGGATTTCTTTGAATTTTCGTCATCAGATAAAGCTGAATCCATGGAGAAATCGACACCTTCCTTTTTTGTCTTAAGTCGGCAGCCTCTTTCTTTCCTTCATTGCCGCGACAATACTTGCCCATGCATTAACCTGCACACATCGAAACACATACCAGACCAACACCTTTTCCACCAAATAAGCAATTAAAGATAATCAAGCATGGCAAGGAAGAAAATAATGCAAATATGCATGAATAACTAATAATGCAACATAAATGAGCCTAAGTCTAACAATAATTGAGATGAAAAAGGGTAGAAATTTAGTAATTTTAAACACTTAATAAAGTGCAGGCTCTTGCAGCTGTGGCGGCTAACTCTTGTTGGAGTTTCAGATCGGATGATCATTTTAGACGTGATTGTTTGTTGTTGGTTGGAGGTGGTCAGGTTAGAGCACCTGTTGTTTCACCACAACGAGGCCATGGGCGTGGTCGTGGTAATTTCTAGAGTCGGGAGGATGGTCAGAGAGTTGTAGCACATGTAGTGGCAGTTCAACCTGAGGGTGGTGGTTCTGTGAGGGTGTACGCACATCGCGAGAGACGCACTGATACTGATTTGATTGTAGGTACTTTCACTTTGCAATATTAGTCATTGTTATCTTTGATCGATTTTTGTTTTACGCATTCATATATCTTGAGTGAGCATGCAAATCTGCTTGATATCCCTATTGAGGTGTTAGATGTGGGAATTCAAGTAACTAGTTCTTTTGGTGAAACAATTGTTACAAGAAGGTTGTTTAGGAGATGTCCTTTATCTGTTCAAGGTCATGTGTTTGCTGTTGATTTAATGGAATTATCTTTCTATGGTTTTGATGTAATCCTTGGAATGGATTGGTTGACTGAATATAGGGCCGTGGTTGATTTTGATACCAAGCGAGTTACCTTGAAACTTGATGATGATTACGAAGTGGTGATCATGGGCGAGAATGTTAAATTCTTGTCCAATGTTGTTTTGGCTCTAGAAGTGAGTCGTTTGATGGAATTGGGATGTGAGGCTTTCTTAGCTTATGATATGAATCCATGATCAAAGGAAGTGCGTGTGCAAGACATACGTACGATATGTGAGTTTCCGGGTGTATTTCTGAGAGAGTTTCCTGTGTTGCCGCCAAATAGAGAGATTTAGTTTGGGTTGAGTTGTATGAAAATATGACTCTAGTGTCTATTGCTCCCTATCAAATGGCTCCGAAGAGTTGAAGAAGTTGAAAATGCAACTTCAGGAGTTTCTTGATCGAGGGTTCATTAGGCCTAGTGTTTCACCTTGGGGTGTACCAGTTTTTTTTTTGTGAAGAAGAAAGATGTCACGATGCATATGTGTATAGATTATCAGCAATTGAACAAGTTGACAAATAAGAATATGTATCCTTTGCCAAGAATTGATGATTTGTTTGATCAATTTCGAGGTGCTTCAGTGTTTTCTAAGATCGATTTGAGATCTAGGTATTATCAGTTGAAGGTAAAGGATGTGGATGTGCCTAAGACTGCTTTTCGTACGAGGTACGAGCATTATGAGTTTTTGGTGATGCCGTTCGGTTTAACGAATACACCTGCTGCATTCATGGACATGATGAATCGCGTGTTTCATGAATTCTTGGATCAATTTGTGGTTGTGTTTATTGATGATATTCTCGTGTACTCTCGTATTAAGGTGGAGCATGATAAGCACTTGCGGATTGTGTTGCATGTTTTGTTGGATAATCAGCTTTATGCCAAGTTGAGTAAGTGTGAGTTTTGGCTTAAAGAATGTCACACCCTAAAAACACCCTAGATGAAATAAAATAAAAATAAAAGAAAAAGAGAAAAGTGAAAATGTAACTTATAATACGACATATGGCATAAGAAAGTGGGTTATTAGTAGGATAACCTATAATATGACATATGGCATAAGAAAGTTGGTAATTAGTGGGTTAAACACTTGGTTTACAATGAAGCCATGTGTCAATTAAGATGACACACGGTTAGAAGGTAGGTAAAATCAACAGATGTTCTCATATTTCCTTCATTTTTCTTACACAACCGAGAATAACTAAGAGAAGAGAGAGAGAGAGAGAGATGATTTGAGAGCTTGAAAATCTGGAAATTATACTTATATTGCATGCATGTTCATACAATTCAAGTAAGTGTCTAATATGTTACCCGATTCTATCCTTGAATTTATATGGTTATCTTGATGAATTCTGGGTTTGATATTGCTGGAAATTTGTTTTTAATTGCTTGATTTTGTTTAAATAATGTTGGGTTTGTGAGATTAGTGAAAATGAGCTGGAAAATTTGATTGAAACAAGTTAAAACATAAATCTGCCCAGCACTGCCCTGTTCTGGACAATGACCTTTAAAAATTTACCAAAAATAAAATACATGAAATTTAGACTTGAAATATTGATAGAAAATAATTGGGTATGTCTAGTTTAACTAGAAACAAACAAAACTAAAATTTGATATCTATAGAAAAATCTGGAACCGAAATTGTGGAAGTGTTACAAACTGTTTAGAACTGCAAAATGGCCTATGTTTAATTAATAAACTGTACTGATTCAGAAATGAGAAAAATATGTACTATACATGGATTTAAAGCTGAATGAACAAGCTTTCTAGTTTGGTAAAGAAATCTAAACTTGGACTCGTGAGTAAAAAAATATGACCAGATTTGTGAGTGTTACTCAAACTGGCAGTTTAGGGACAATTTCAACATGTTATCATCTTTCCTTCATTTTTCTTACACAATCGAGAATAACTAAGAGGAGAGAGAGATGATTTGAGAGCTTGAAAATCTGGAAATTATACTTAGATTGCATGCATGTTCATATAATTCAAGTAATTGTTTAATATGTTACCCGATTCTGTCCTTGAATTTATATGGTTATCTTGATGAATTCTGGGTTTGATATTGCTGGAAATTTGTTGTTAAATGCTTGATTTTGTTTAAATAATGTTGGGTTTGTGAGATTAGTGAAAATGAGCTGGAAAATTTGATTGAAACAAGTTAGAACATAAATCTGCACAACACTACATTGTTCTGGACAGTGACCTTTAAAAATTCACCAAAAATAAAATACATGACATTTAGACTTGAAATTTTGATAGAAAATAATTGGGTATGTCTAGTTTAACTAGAAACAAACGACACTAAAATTTGATATCTATAGAAAAATCTGGAACTGAAATTGTAGAGGTGTTACAAACTCTTCAGAACTGCAAAATGGCCTATGTTTAATTAATAAACTGTACTGATTGAGAAATGAGAAAAATATGTGTTGAGTGTGTAAAAGTTCTATTATTTACACCCTTTTTAACCCATATTTCTGCTGCATTCAAGCATCATTGCATTGCATTTAGGTTAGTTTTCAATAAAACATCACAATTATATAAAAGGCACGGATTCTACTAAAAAATGGTGTATTTTGCAGGTAGCTGCCATGGTTGACGATGAAGGCAGGCGCAGGGCAGATAAGCAGGAAAGCTGAACTGGACAAGCAGCCGAAGAAGACGAACCTGTCATGGACCTGTCGTGACAGCAAGGTGACAGCAACCTTATGAAGAGGAAAAGTAAAGTGGACCTCGATAGATAAAGAAAAATCTACTCGTCTGTCGTGTGAAAGCCAAATATTTTTCCAAGCCCCGGATCAAAAGATATGTCAAGCCAAAGCTCAAGGAGAAGAATTCCCATAAAGCAAGGATGCGGCTGGAAAGTAGGAATCCTTAGAGATTATGAATTTATTAGAATCTTACTTTTCATTAAAGTTGTAATCCTTGTTAACTTAGAATACTTGAGCCCAAAGCTTATATAAGGGCATAGATTTAACCTAGGAGGGATCATCCCTCAATATACCCCATAATCGATAACCAAAACCCTCCGCCGTCTACCTGTCATCTACCCGTCACCGACATGTTCTAAAACCCCCTAGGGCCACGGGTTGTTTTGTAAAGTAGTTGCAAGGGTTGCTTTGTTTTAGGATTTTTTCAGTTCAATAAAATAAACTTCAAGTTCTCTTATTTTGGTTTTAATATCTTGCAAGAGCATCGGGAGAGCATTGTGAGGTTATCCATTTACTTAGCATCGGGAGAGTTAAGTATACGAAAGAAATAAGAGCGCGTTCTCTAGTTTATAGTTGAACCATCTCGTGCCTAGGGATAGGGCGAGGTTAAGTGGCTAAGGAAGAATTCATACACATCGGTGTTCATCCTTCGATTCACGCCGGGAGGTATCATCAAAGACGTGTTCATCGACAGACTTGTGCCTAGGGATAGGGCAAGGCAGATCTGGGATTCTTGCCAAGCTTGAAGTACAGAGTTGGTGTGTCTGCTGCCGCGACAGCCAACGGACAGCCGCCGCGACAGGTGCTGTCGGCGACAGGCGCGACGACAGAACTGGATTTCCTAAACTCTACAATACCTGCACTACTGAGCAATTCAATACCAGCCCATTCTCTCTATCTTGATTTCTCTACTTTTATTTTCCAGTATTCTTTATTATTTTCGTGACAATATCTTAATCTACTCTTTTCCCCTTGTGCAGATAGCGAAGGAAAGGGTTAGCCCAGTCCCTGTGGAGACGATATCAGATACTCTAGTATCACTTTATTACTTGCGACGTGTACACTTGCACTCAATTGCGATAGACTCTTTTACACGCAACAAGTTTTTGGCGCCGTTGCCGGGGACTGGCAACACACTCTTACCCTAGCTTCTGCACTTTTCTTTTATTTTTATTTTTTATTTTTTTTATTTTTTTATTTTATTTTATTTATTTAACAAAAAAAACTCAGGTGAAAATACAGGTTCAAGGGCATCAACATGCCAGGAAAAACCATTCGAGAGTTGATGTGGGAAAGTTCTTGCAATTACCGTAAAGATATGCTTCCAGGGCAGCAGCCGTGGCAGCAACAGGGGCAGCAAATGCCGATGCCGCAGCAGCAAATTTTTTTATGGAACGATCAAAACCCACAAAATTTTTTTTACCATGACAGTTTTGCTACAGAACCCGACCTGCCCTGGCAATGTCATCTTCCACAAGAGCAGTCAAAATCCTTAGAAGACACACTGCAAGCCTTCTTGGCAATCACTCAAAAAGTGTCAGCTTCTACGAAAGCAAGTATCGCCAAGATGGATGAACTCTTGAGCAGACCAGTCCTCATTCATGCCACAGATGAACCTGAAATCCTGAGGCAAGATGACGAGGATGCCCATGTGAAGGAATACCCAACATATGATGAGTCTGAGCAACAACTAGCCATGGCAATGATCGAGGAGCCGGAATGGAGCAACACCGCGACAACGCTGAGTGGAATTCAAGAGAATGTCACGACAGCAACCACTTCTGCGGCAGAAACTGCCGCCTCGACAGCAACTGCCGCCTCGACAGAAACTGCCGCCTCGATAGAACCTGCCGCCTTGACAGCAACTGCCGCCTCGACAGCAATAGATGCTGAAGCAGCAACCACAACAGAGGCAAATTCTCAACCCACTACCTCGATTATGCCTGACCAAGATTGCACACATCCATCCCTGTCATGGCACTCGCACGACCACCTAGAAGAGCTACCCAATGACAATGCCTCGCCGATGGAATATAAACAGGTAATAAACGAACCTTTTGAATTCTTTGAAAACTCACAAATTCCATTGCAGGTATTAGAGGAATCAAAGCCGGTGGACATAGAATCATCAAAGTCTCTACTGATGGAGATCTACGAGTGGTCAACAGAATTTAGTATAGAGAGTGATGGCACTTACCAATGTCCCATTGACCTGCAAAGTAACCTGCCAACAGACTGTCAAAATAACTGCCTGCCGCAGCAGCGGGCACGGCAGCAAGGGATACATTCAACCACAACAACATCCAACGAAAACAAGGTAAGTTTATGGTCGAATGTCAATTTGATTTTTTCTAATCATATGTTCATGCCCTCAGAAACATTACCAAGAAGGGAGGACTTCATGGACTTCAAAGGGAAGAGAAAGAAAGGAGCCCCTACCATGAGAAAAATCACCAGATGGAGGATACAGATGGACTTCAAGAAGTACCGGAAACGACTCATCAAGCATCAATAGAACATGGAGAAATAAAGGAGCCAAGGAGAAGTGAACTAAGCCCACCATCCATTCATCAGCCCAACAGAGCCCATTTATTGAAGCATGTCGTTTCGGCTGCCACCGCAGACGGATAAGACAGGCTGTCAACAGACTGACATGGCAGACGCAGAAGCGTGTGGCAGACGCGTAACAGACGCATAAATGCGTGTTGGACGCGTCAGACACGCTAAATCCCATCCGTCGCCCCGTTATTTACGCCTGCCGTTACAGCATTACCGGACCCGCCGTAGTGCTGCCTCAGCCTCTTCTTCAGCAGCAGCAACACCCTTCGCCACAAAGGAGTTATGGGAGGAACATGGTTTCATTTACATCCGAAAGGCACCCAACATGGGACTCCGGCCATTCATTGCTAGGGCGATAAGGAATTTGCTATGGGAACAGTTCGCAGCACAACCCGCAGAACTGAATGATACATTAGTCCGAGAGTTCTATGCTGCCAACAACAGCAGAACGGCACCCAGCCGGCTCCCCAGCAGAATCATCCGAGGAGCCTGCCCCTGAACCTGCCGCCACCACCACCCCGACAGACCAGTCTGCCCACATCCTTGCTGTGTTACAACGGGTGGAAGAGAGACAAATGGGACTAATGACCTTCATCCGGGATTTCACCAACTCGACGGTAAACTTTATTACCAACACTTTAAATTATCCCGATGTTATTTTCCCTACTTTTCCTGCCCATTATTTTCGCATCCCCACTCCTGTCCACACACCCACACCACCTGCTTCCCCACATTCCCACTCTACTGCTTCCACCCCATCACCTGCCCCGACGGCAGCTGCGAGTCCTCCGGCCGACAGCCCCGCACGTGGAACGAAGCGGCCAGCCACAACCGACAGCGAGGAGGAACCTCCTATTAGGAGGAATTTGGAGAGGGAGTTTACGCCTGTTAAGAGGCAGAAGCACGTGGCAGACAGAAAGCTGATGCCCAAGGCCAGCACCACAACCAGCAGCACCTGGGACAGTGGCAGCAGCTCCGACATCCAGCTCGTGGAGCAACCTGCCCAGCCTCCTCCACAGCCCAGACGCCGCCGTCAGATCCGAGTCAGCAGCAGCAGCGAGAACAGCGACTGAAAATTTAAGTTTTTATTTTCCTCTTATTGCTGCCTGCTTTTATCTTTTGTGATGTACTTTTTTTTTTCATGTTTTTATTTTTCTGTCACTTTGCATTGAGGGCAATGCAACCCTTGAGTTTGGGGGTGGCAACCCTCCATCATTTAAGGGAGTCTATAACTACATCTTTTTATTACTTGTTATGTCTATTTTTTTTAATTAAGTTCTTTAAAAAAAACCCAGAAAATTAAAACTGTTGGCTTAAAACTGTGAAGTTAACTTACCTGTCATGACGGCTCTGTCGTGGCAGCATCTTTAGGACAGGTTAAGGAGAAGTTTAGAGCCTTTCTATAGTTCTGAAAACTTAAACACCTTTGTGACTGTTATATTGCTTAGATTTCTGTTAGCCAAACTAGAATAGGATACTTAGAACTTGAATAGCCCCTAGAGGTGCCTAACACTGGCTCTAGGAAAGAAGTTTAGCAAAAGAAAATAAAAAAACCTAGAGGTGCCCGAAACCGGCTCTAGGAAGCTAACTAGAGGTGCCCAAAACTGGCTCTAGAAAAAAAATTTAGCTTGAAAATAGAAGAAAAGAAGCATGAAAATGTGCCTTCTAAAAAAATAAACTTTGGCATAAAAATTCGAGGTAAGAAGTTGAATATTCTAGTGAAACTAAGAGAGTCTTAGCATATAACTGTTCACAAGCATGCACACACTGCACGAGAGCTATAGGGAGATTCCGGACAGATCCTAACCTTTCTGACAGGTTGCTGCCGCCTTAGAGAATGAGCGACGGGTAAGGGAGTTTCACTGTTTGAAGGCCAACACAAAAATTTTCATTTAAGTCTTGATTGCTTGAGGACAAGCAAAAACTTGAGTTTGGGGGTGTGTTGAGTGTGTAAAAGTTCTATTATTTACACCCTTTTTAACCCATATTTCTGCTGCATTCAAGCATCATTGCATTGCATTTAGGTTAGTTTTCAATAAAACATCACAATTATATAAAAGGCACGGATTCTACTAAAAAATGGTGTATTTTGCAGGTAGCTGCCATGGTTGACGATGAAGGCAGGCGCAGGGCAGATAAGCAGGAAAGCTGAACTGGACAAGCAGCCGAAGAAGACGAACCTGTCATGGACCTGTCGTGACAGCAAGGTGACAGCAACCTTATGAAGAGGAAAAGTAAAGTGGACCTCGATAGATAAAGAAAAATCTACTCGTCTGTCGTGTGAAAGCCAAATATTTTTCCAAGCCCCGGATCAAAAGATATGTCAAGCCAAAGCTCAAGGAGAAGAATTCCCATAAAGCAAGGATGCGGCTGGAAAGTAGGAATCCTTAGAGATTATGAATTTATTAGAATCTTACTTTTCATTAAAGTTGTAATCCTTGTTAACTTAGAATACTTGAGCCCAAAGCTTATATAAGGGCATAGATTTAACCTAGGAGGGATCATCCCTCAATATACCCCATAACCGATAACCAAAACCCTCCGCCGTCTACCTGTCATCTACCCGTCACCGACATGTTCTAAAACCCCCTAGGGCCACGGGTTGTTTTGTAAAGTAGTTGCAAGGGTTGCTTTGTTTTAGGATTTTTTCAGTTCAATAAAATAAACTTCAAGTTCTCTTATTTTGGTTTTAATATCTTGCAAGAGCATCGGGAGAGCATTGTGAGGTTATCCATTTACTTAGCATCGGGAGAGTTAAGTATACGAAAGAAATAAGAGCGCGTTTTCTAGTTTATAGTTGAACCATCTCGTGCCTAGGGATAGGGCGAGGTTAAGTGGCTAAGGAAGAATTCATACACATCGGTGTTCATCCTTCGATTCACGCCGGGAGGTATCATCAAAGACGTGTTCATCGACAGACTTGTGCCTAGGGATAGGGCAAGGCAGATCTGGGATTCTTGCCAAGCTTGAAGTACAGAGTTGGTGTGTCTGCTACCGCGACAGCCAACGGACAGCCGCCGCGACAGGTGCTGTCGGCGACAGGCGCGACGACAGAACTGGATTTCCTAAACTCTACAATACCTGCACTACTGAGCAATTCAATACCAGCCCATTCTCTCTATCTTGATTTCTCTACTTTTATTTTCCAGTATTCTTTATTATTTTCGTGACAATATCTTAATCTACTCTTTTCCCCTTGTGCAGATAGCGAAGGAAAGGGTTAGCCCAGTCCCTGTGGAGACGATATCAGATACTCTAGTATCACTTTATTACTTGCGACGTGTACACTTGCACTCAATTGCGATAGACTCTTTTACACGCAACAATATGTACTATAAATGGATTTAAATATGAATGAATAAGCTTTCTGGATTGGTAAAGAAATCTAAATTTGGACTTGTGAGTAAAAAAATATGACCAAATTTGTGAGTGTTACTCAAACTGGCAGTTTAGGGACAATTTCAAATTGTCTAAGTATTTGTGTTTGTATAAATGAATATATATGATCGAAATGAGTTCTATTATGATTCTTATATGTTGTTTGAATATTCAAGATCAAGATTGTGAAGAGTTTTTTGAGGATTCAAGAGTTGGGCATTCAAATAGGAAGAGCAAGGGCATAATGATCAAAGAATCATCATAAGCTTGGAGTATCGTGAGTGTAGTTGATTTTAGGGTTAGGACTAGTGTCCTAACCAATGTTTTAAGTTTATATGATTATTTTGCACGAAGTATGAAATGAATCCAATAAATATTTGGTAATGAAAATATAATGGAAGAAGGACTAAATGAAATGGATAACATGTTACATTATAGTGCTAGTTAATGATGTTAATGTTCTTTGTGATTTGCTATGACTTGTTGGCTATTTGAGCATCATGAGATGGACTTATATGTGACTCAAAGCCACTATTTTTGATATATTTTTGAGTGAAATGACATGATATAGTTGCTGGAAATTATTTGATTGTTGTCCTTGTATAGATTTGGTAACATGTATTGGCTATTTGACCTTATAATATGTTTGCGAAACATTTGGTTGATATTGTTGAAAAAAATTAAAAGACTTAATAAGTCCTTGGTTGACTAGTGGTTCTTAGGTAGAAGGGCATGCCTTAGAATCATGAGCTCTACTGATTTGAAGGTGGTTAGTCACCTATTGATGCTTTGTGCATCTATTGTTACAAATTACAAGCTATATGGTGTAGTTAGACACATTGATACATTGTGTATCTACTGATCTTTGGTGCTTTGTGCATCTACTGTTATATGTTGGTACTTGGTACCTATTGACTTGATTACCTAGTCCATTTAATCATCCAAGGAAAATCTCAATAATCTTGCAATAAGACTATACATGATGCTTGAAATGATGAAATGTTATATGTTCACATGTTGCATGGAATGACATGTTTTAAATGGGTAGTGACCCCAAAAAAGAATGATATGAAAATGTGTTCTGATGATATGATATGATATGGTTTTTAACATGATTTCATGAATCGAAAATGATCTCTTTTGAAGATGCGCCTATTCAAATGGTATTTGAAGATGATGCCATGTTTAAACAAAATTGCTATATGATTGAATATGAACATTGATGTTTTGATTCTTGTTCTTTGATTGTGCTATATAATGGTATGAATGTTTGTTATGGATTATGAGTATGCTTCTATGATTTGCTTACATGATATGAATGAAAATAACTAAGACTTCTTGAGCATGAAATGGACTAGCTAGGTGGGCCTTGTTTGTTCTCAGCCTAGCTAGGTAACCTTGATCATATGAAATAATACATTAAAAGATTGAATTAGTAAGTATAGGAACTGCCTCACTAAGTACATATTGTACTTATAACTCTCCTGTTTCCTCCTTCCAAAATAACATGTTTCTAATTCTGAAAGCTATCTAATATGATCCGGGAGCAATCACAAGTCAAGACTCAAGTATGATATAGCTGTGCTAGACTCCTAGATGGTGGCATAGTTACATATTTATAGTGTCACAAACATTTTGGATCTTTGTATATATTAAGATAAGATTTTCATGATATGTAATGTACGAAACGATGTTTGGATGGTTTATATATATATATATATATATATGACTAAGTTAGAAATGATTTTTCAATGGGGTATAGTTTATATGTTAACACTTGTTGAATTGCCACGGATCATGATATGAATGCTTGGTTGAGTAATTAGAATGGTTCTTGAAAATCTTATTGTGAATCGATTTGTATATGAGGTTATAAGTTTAATTGATGCATATAGATGTATGTTAGAATGAAGCTAGAATTGATTTTAATGGTTTGTGATATGGTTCGAATGTTTCTATGATGTTAAGGTCCAATGTTGTTTGCCATATTATGATCTTGGCTTGTATGGTGTATCTAGATGTTTGATTATTTGTTTACTATGTCATAGGATTGATCTAGACTTGTTGATATGGTATTATTGTTTGAGTATAAAAGCATGATTGTATGATTGTTTAAATGAATGATTACATGAATGTAATAGGGTATACATGTTCAATTGTTTTAGTAGTATAAGAATTATGAATGTTAAGTTAAAGTTTTTGTTAGCCCACAATTTTGTATGATTCAAGATTGTACTTACGGGGTTTAGGAAAAGAATCCATTCAGTTGATAGACAAGAAACCGACATCTATTTTTGCCACTATGGCTTTACAAGATAAGCTTGATTTCGGTTTGCTTGAAATGCCAATTGTATCTGAATTCACTGATGTTTTTCCCAAGGAACTCCCTGGCCTACCTCCAACTCGAGAAGTTGAATTTAAGATCGAAGTTCAACCCGGGACTAATCATGTGTCCATTACGCCCTATTGTATGTCACCTATTGAACTAAAAGAATTCAAGAAGCAAATCCAAGAACTCGAGAACAAATGATTCATTTGACCCAATATATCTCCCTGGGGGTGCTCCTTCCAAGTAGTCCGGGTTTTTCCTCATGGTGCCATCACAATAAGATCAATCAAGGACGGGCACCAATTCAAAGTCAATGGACAAAGGCTAAAGGACTATCAGGGGACTGAAGCCTCAAGAGAGCAGGAAGTAGTTACTTTAGGAGATGCTCCTCAAGGCATCCCTAATTTAACTTAGTTTCATTTTATTTTATTTATTTTTATTGCTTTAGGAAATAAGAATTTAAAATTTGTTTATTTTAGTTTTCAGGTAAATAAAAGAAGCAGTGAAAAGAGAAGGAATGAACCAGCCCACCACACTCACAATAGCCCAAGAAGCCCAATGGTAACAAGGCTGTTGTGACAGCAGGTCACCAACTGTCGCGACAGACGCGTAAATACAGCCTGTCACCAAGCTGTTGCGATAGATACGCAGCAGACACGGAAACACGTAACAGACGCGTCAGGAAACCGCATGACAGCTGGCTCCGTTTTTCATGCCACCCGTTACGGCTTCAACGGGCAGACCCCGTTCTATATAAACCACCACCTCCATTTCATTTTTCACCTTATTCTCTTCTCTCTACTTTATTTCTGAACATTTTTAGCTTTTCAGTATTTTCTTTTCAATATTTTCTACAACGCCCTTACAATGTCAACGAGATCGACAAGAAGAAGTGTTGCCTCCATATCTGCCGCGACAGTTTCCACTCCTAGTCACAGCAGAATTCGCAGAAGGTTCACCTCAACAGAATCAGAGAAAAGATATTATGAATCTTTTCAGAAAAGGGAAATGTGGGAGGAAAGAGGCTTCACCTACGTAAGGAAGACAACAGATCTAGGGCTTGAAGGGTTCATTGCCAAACGAATCATTGCATTAAAGTGGCAGATGTTCGCGGAACAACACGAGGAGATGAATGTCACACTTGTCTGTGAATTCTATGCTGCAGTCACATCCAAGGATGCCTCTACAGTCACTATTAGGGGTAAGGAAATCACTCTAGAACCAGACTACATCAATACTCTATATGGCATATATGTGGGCAGGAAAGAGGATGCACACGGCAGGTTCATCAACAATCTGTCGCCGGTAGACTATGATGGCATAATGCCAGACCTGACTGAAGAGGGAACCAACTGGAACGAGGACCCAAAACATAGATGGGCGGTGCGAAGAACCCAGCTCACACTTGCTTCCAAGCTGTGGAACCACTTTGTGAAAAAGCGTCTCATGCCAACATCTCACAACACAACAGTGGACCGACAGAGGTTTGCCCTCGTGCACTCCATCATTAACGAATGAAAGATACATGTGGGCAAATACATCCCTATGCCGAGCCAACAATGTGCTTGAAATTGATGAAGATGTAAATATTCAGGGCAAGGGATGGACGCAGCAGAACATCTACAACTTGATGGAGTGCACAACCAGAAGCTACCTCCTCCAACCAAATAATTCAACTGCTGAAAAAGATGGAGGCACAACAACTGGGATTTATAGAGTACATGAGGGACTTCATCACTGCAACGGTAAACTTTATTAAAGTTGAGCTTAATTATCCAAACGTGCAGTTCCCTCCTTTTCCAGAAACCTTTCTTTCTGCCCCAACACCTGCTGCCAACCCCAAGACGCCCACACTGACAGCTGCCTCTACTTCACCATCTACCACGGCCGGAGACGACAACAGACGGTCTGTCACTCCTCGAGGAACAAAACGAAAGGAACCACTGCCAGAAATAGACCCAAAATATTTTGAAGGTTTCTCCTCCTTCTTAGTCTGGCAGTATGACTCCGACTCCGAACCATATGTCATCCGAGAGATAGCCAAGGACTTCCCTCCGATGATGAAGAAAAATATTGATATTGATGTTGAGGGACCCTACCGTGACAGAGCAGACGGCAGCCGAAGCAGCAGCAACAAGAATGATAGTGAGATCGAGGTCCTGGATAAGGCCCCAAAAATTTCACCCACTCGAGTCCAGCCACCTCGAGAGGAAAAGAAGAAGGTAGCGCTACCCTCTCCAACTCCAAAGTTAGGCTCTGCCATAAAAGCAACTGCCCGACGACAGCTCTGCATCGACAACAGCAGTGACGACAACTCTTCAACTTAAGTTCTTTTACCCTTTCTATCGTCTGTGTTTTTTTTATATTTGTGATGTTTTTATTTCTGCTTTGTGTTTCATGCATTGAGGACAATACAACCCTCGAGTTTGGGGGTAGGCAGTCCTTCTTTAATTAATGAACTTAATCTATTTTGTGTCTCATTACTATGTTATTTTGTGACTAAAAAAATGTGGCTTAAGTTTTTGAACTTCTCTTACCTTCCGTTACATTCTCTTTCGTGACAGTGTCTTTATGGTGTTTTAGGAAATATTTAGAGCCTTGCTATAGTTCTAAACTCTTAAAACACCTTTGTGACTTATATGTTGTCTAGACTATTGTTAGTAAACTTAGAATAGGAAAACTTGACCACTTGAGTTAGAAAAAAAAGAGAGAACTTAGACAATTAGAAGTACTCCTAGAGGTGCCTAAAACCGGCTCTAGGAAGATAGCTAGAGGTGCCCAAAACTGGCTCTAGTAGAAAAAAAACATCTGTCTAAGTTAGAAAAAACTAAAGGAGCCCAAAAATTGCCTCCAGTTAAAATTTACTTCAAAACAAAACTCAAGTGATTAAAATAACTATTCTAGTAACTAAGGAGTCTAGGCACATATTTGTTCACAAAACCTGCACACTTACACGAGATTTATAGCATTGCTTCGGATAAGTCCTTAAACATCCGAAAAGGTATTGATCTTGATGGTGAAGGTGCTGTAGGTAATAGTTGTTCACTGAGTTCAGCCAAAGCCAAAATGTTTCATTCTTAGTTAGGTTGCATTTTCTTGAGGACAAGCAATAACTTGAGTTTGGGGGTGTGTTGAGTGCATAAATGTTCTATATTTTAACCCTCATTTACCCATATTATTGATGCACTCAAGCATGTTTAGTTGCATTTTAGGATAGATTTTGCATAAACATCACAAATGGACAATATTGCATAGATGCTGCTGATTTTGTCTATTCTTGCAGGTACCTGTCATGGAAGCATCCAGGGCAGCAAAGGAACAGAAGATAATATTAGAGTTGGAGTGAAGGATTGAAGAAGACCGCCTATTACAACACTGTCGTGACATCTACCGTGGTAGAGGAGGCGACAGTGAAGACTATGGTGATGGAAAATGCGAAGTGGAGTTCGACTGATAGAGCATTTAAAGCCTGATTTTTGTGGACCACTCGCATAACTATCGGAGCCCAGAAGCACAAGGAAGGCCTTGCCCAAAGTTCGAGGAAAAAGTCAAAGCAAGAAGATAGGGAAAATTAAGAGACATCTACTTAGAGATTTAGTCTTTAATAGAGTTGTACTTTAATTCGAACTAGTATTCTTGGCCATTAAGGAAAATTATGTCCAAGGCCTATATATATGATTGTAATTTGAAAAGGCAAAGGATATCTAGCTCATAGCTGTCTTCCCCTAAAAAACCCTAGTCGTTGTCCCTCTTCACCATGTTCTAAACTTCCCCTAGGGCTAAAGGTTGATCTTGTAAGGTAGTTGTAAGGGTTGTACTGTTTCTAGGAATTTTTCTGCTCAATTAATAAAAGCTTCAAGTTTATTTACTCTGGTTTCAACATCTCATAAGAGTTTCAGGAGAGCATTGTGAGGTTATTCATTTACTTAATATCGGGAGAGTTAAGTATACGAAGGCAGTAAATACGGGTTTTCCAGTTTATGGTTAAACCATCTTGACCTAGGGATAGGTACAAGGTTAAACGACTAAAGAAGAATTCACAAACTTTGGTGTTCATCTTTTGATTCACGCCGGGAGGTATCATCTAAGACGTGTTCATCAACAGAACTTGGACCTAGGGATAATACAAGTCACAGCAGGGGTTCTTGCCGAACTTGAAGTACAGAGTTGTTGTTCGCTGCCGCGACATCAACAGACCTCTGCCGCGACAAGCTCAATGACATGAGTAACAGAAGTTCCTCTGAACAGTGCAATACTTGCACTACTGAGCAAATCAATACCAGCCTATTTTCACAATATGATTTTCTCTTTTACTTTAGTTTATCTTCAAGACTTCCAAAATCATTCTATTAAACTTATTTCGTTTTTTTTTGTGCAGAAATTTAAGGATAGAAGTATTTCCAGTCCCTGTGGAGACGATATCCGATACTTCGTATCACTTTATTACTTGCGACCTGTATACTAGCACTCAATTGCGATAGACTTATTTACACGCAACATGACCCTCACACACAAATCTAATATTAGGTTCGGTTGGATCGAAACATGAGTAGCACATATATGGATCGTGGCTAACAACCGAGTAATGGAAGCATACAAGTGGATTAAAGGAGATTGAAAAGATACTCGATATTGGGTATGGAGCAGCCAAACAATATTGATAGCATAAAGGTTTTACAACTCGACATATCGGTTTTAAAGTTTCGATGGTGACATAGAGAAAATAAATGGAATTGGATGATGGTTGTTCTAGGGCATTTAATCAAAGAACCAATATATATATATATAAACATATAATATATAAAAGAATTATAATTATAAAAGGAAGAAACACTAGTAGCCGAAATTGATATGGATTTAAAAACAAAAATGGATTAATCACCCAACAGGTCCCCAACTTTTGACTTATTCGATAAATTCACAAAATTATAATTAAAGATCATTTGACTTACAAAATTTTTAATTTTTCCATAAGAATTAAAATTCCCAAATAAAAAGGGTTTTGAATCTAGGGATTTCAAAATTAGGTTTCTAAATTAGGGATATTTCGAATCTAGGGTTTACAATTTTGGGCGTAATTTTTGAGGTGTTACAGTTTTGAATGCATTGGGATGTATTAATCCTCTGTTCTTATGTGGTTAAAACATGGGAGAATATTTCAAAAGTAACTGATGAGGTTTCGGGAGCTTTGGACGCTTAGTTTCGTGTCGGCTAATCAAGGTTTTACGTGTCGGTGAGTGAGAACGTGGATTTCAGCTTTGAAATGTTTTAAAGGTGGTTTTGGGAACTTAGATGTAATCTTGAAACACTTGTCTAAGTTCGAAAGTAAGTATAAGGAATTTCTCTCTCGGTTGTGCTATTATGAAATGGTTTTTATGCACATGGTTTTGGATGCATGTTAGCTATTGTTAAAGCATGTTTAAAGTATGTGGTTTACTGTTTTTAATGATATGATGATGAAGGATGCACATGGTAAGTTATCCTTGTAAGTATACGTTTTATATTTGTGATTTAAAGCATGGTTTAATGCTTTGGAATATGATTTATTGATGATGCTTTGGAAACAGTGAGGTATGTGGTTAAATGTGAATTATATTGGCAAGTGATGTTGTGAAAATGATTTATAAATGATATCAGATATAGTTAGTCGGCTATAGGATTGAGTGTACTATAAAAAGTCGCCTTGGATGTCGAGGGGTTGGTGTCCCGTGTCTCCGTCCAAGTACCCTAATGACCGAGGAGGTTGTTGTCCCGTCTCTCGTTAGTAGTTTAAGTGTCTAACCGATGAATAGGGTTGTTGTCCCCGTTGGTTGTTATTGTACCAAATTCCGGTTGAGATAGCTTGAAGTGTTGTGTGAACACTTGTTGAATCCGTGTATCCGATATGCTGTTTTGAGAAATGAACTTGTTTAATGATCACTTGTAAGCCAATATAATTGATAATGTATCATGATATGGTTTATGATGTATATTGTGATTTATACATGTTTTACTCTTTAAGATTTGCATATGGTTTATGATGTATATTGTGATTCATCATACATGTTGCATAAGGTTTATTATGCTGATTTTTGATTAAGGAAAGTGCATGGTTTTAAAGGCATGATTTTTTTTCAAATGATAATTTAAGTTAATTGAGATGAGATTTCAATGTGGACTTGGAAAATGGCTTTAATGCATTGATGGTGTTTTGTTTTTGAGCACTCCTTACTAAGCCTTGTGTGTTTACGCTCTATTTTGTCCATAAATGCAGAGAATTGAGGCTCGAAAAGACAATCTAGAGCAAGGGATCAAAGGGACTTCGTTCTTGAAAGTATGTTTCAGTTTAGACTATAAGTAATAAGGGCAATGGGGGATCTGTTTTGTTTTTGGGACATTTGTGTAAACTCCCTATTCGAGCAAGTTTATATTGCTATTTTAGACTTGTAAATGGTATTTGGTAATTGGTTTGTGCTTTGCTTTGCATTTTGGTATCTTACTGGGCTTGATCTCTAGGTTGCAAGCCTATAGGTTACCTTTGATGCAAAATTGCCATGATATGATGTTGAATATGCCATGAATGTTTGAGAATTGATATTTGGTTATGTTGTATATATGTTGGAAGCATGCTTGAGTGGTTTGGGGTGCATTAAAGTGTGAAAAACTAACAAAATGTGACATTATAGGCCTAGGTGTATCGATATGCCTAAGGCCATATCGATACGGTGAGCCTGAAATGGGCATTGGGTTTCAAAACAGTGAGGGGTGTATCGAAATAGGCTCGAGTATTTTGGCTACTAGAATTTCGTGTACCGATACGCTTTGGAGACCGTATCGATACAAGCTCGTGTTCTGAAACACCCAAAGCTATTTCGAAACAAGGTGTATCGATAAATGGCTGAGTGTATCGATACACCATGCTGTTAAATTTGTTAATGGAATCTTTTGAAGTTTTGTTTCTTTACGTTTCAGTCCCTGAATGTTGTGGATGAAATTAAATGTGTTTAAATGATCGATTTGAGCTGAGATTTGACAGAATGGCATGTAATATGACTAATTAAAGGATGGTAACTTAAAATTATTTAAAGTCCCTTCATTATGTGTAATTTACATTTTGGTCCCTAAAGCATGATTGTAATTAATTGTATGCCAAATCGATGTCCGATTGAGTTGATGTTTCTTCCGCTGCGAGTCTTAACACGTAGGGTAAAAATATGCATATGGACAAGATAAAAAGGAAAAATAGGGTTTTTTTATTGAGGTAAACCTTCCTAGTTTACTTCAATATTCCCCATGTGACTCGTTCGGTTCGGTCTTTCGCCCAGGCCGAGTCAAAGGGGTTACATCGATATAATCTTGCGAACAATCAATATTCAACTTTGAGAACAAATAACTCAGAGAGGTGCCACATATGAAAGATGTGACAAGGGTGGTGTGGCGATGTTGCACGAGATAGACAATCTCCGCAAACATAATTTGAGCTAGATTCGGGCGCCTACTCTCACGAATGCATCATATATAAAACAATATGCATGCATAAATCATCACATTTGATCCAAATAATTAATCCAATGATCAAGGTATTGTAAAAACATATACAATATAGTTCAAAAACATATACAAGTATAAAAATGATTTTTGGTAAAAAGAATTTTGAAAACAGTTTAGAAAAATATACGATATAATTTTATCTTTGAATAAAAAAAAAGTTTTGAAAAAGCTTTTACAAAATCTTTGAAACCCATGTTGTATACATACTAAAAACACAAATTTTGATTAAAAAATAGTATACACATAATAACGAAATTAAAAAGAAAAGAAAAAGGGTTTATACCTTGAATATTAGATTATGTATGAATGAAGGGATAATGATGCACCAAACTTGATTATAAAGCTTAGACTTGGTTTGAAAAACAAAGACCCTAAAAAGATTGTGTGAAAAACAAAAGGGTTTGAGAGAATTTTATAGGGAAAATTGGATTAGGGTTTTGAGAGAAAAGATGGGAGTTTGATTTAAAGTAAAATTTGGTCTTCGATGCTCATTTAAACTTCCAGCAGCTACACGTACCGAAACGTCATGTGGCGTATCAGAACATCGTATCGATATGCTATTTAAGCTGTACCGAAACACGATACTGTACCGATACAGACTTGCCTATACCGAAGCCCGTTCTTGAACCCGTATCGATACACAGATGGCCGTATCGATACCCTTGTGCCAGAATATGCATTTTGGGCAACAAAGAGCTCAAAAATTCAATTTTAATCGAATTGAAATGCATGTAAATGGTACCTACATCATTTTTCAAAACATGATCTCTAATGAAATTCTGTCTTATCTCTTTGTGTTTGGTTCTAGAATGTTGGATGAGATTCTTAGCGAGACAAATTGCACTAGTGTTGTCACACCTTAGGGATATGGTACCTACATCAATTCCATGGTCTAAAAGTTATTGCTTCATCCAAAGGACTTGAGCACAACAACTTCCAATCGATATGTATTCTACTTCGGTGGTAGAGAGTGCTACACTGTATTTTTCTTACAGAACCAAGATATAAGCATACTACCTAGGAATTGACAAGTACCGAAGGTACTCTTTCTATCTATCTTACAACATTCATAATCCGCATCTGAGTAAGCATGTAAATCAAAGGACGAATCTCTAGGATACCAAGGGCCTAAACAAGGTGTGTCTCTAAGGTACTTAAAGTTTCTTTTAACGGCTATAAGGCGTGATTCTCTAGGATAGCTTGAAATATAGCACACAAGCAAACACTAAACATATTGTCGGGTCTACTCGCGGTAAGATAAAGCAAAGATCCAATCATAGAACGATAAAGCTTTAAATAAACACACTTACATCCTTCATCCTTGTCAAGCTTTGTAAAAGAGCTCATTGGTGTGGCTTGAGGTTTCACATTCTCCAAGCCAAACTTCTTGAGCATGTCCTTGATGTACTTAGCTTGGTTGATGAAGATGTCATCCTTCATTTGTTTAATTTGGAGTCCCAAAAAGAACGAGAGCTCCCCCATCATGCTCATCTCAAATTCACCTTGCATCAACTTAGAAAAATCTTGACAAAACATTTCATTAGCAGAATCAAAAATTATATTGTCAGCATAGATTTTGACTACTAATATGTCTTTGCCATTTCTTTTAATAAAGAATGTAGTATCCACCTTTTCTTTGTTGAAACCTTTTTCAATTATAAAACTAGATAACCTTTCATACCAAGTTCTAGGAGCTTGTTTCAAACCATATAAAGCCATTGAAAGTTTGAAAACATGGTTTGGGTATTTTGAATCCTCAAAACCAGGTGGTTGTTCTACATACACTTCTTCATTAATAAAACCATATAAAATGCACTTTTAACATCCATTTGAAAAAGCTTGAATTTATGATAACATGCAAATGCAAGAAACATCCTAATAGCTTCCATCCTAGCTACGAGTGCATAGGTTTCATCAAAATCGATTCCCTCTTCTTGAGTATAACCTTGAGCAACAAGTCTAGCCTTGTTCCTCACTATGTTACCATTCTCATCTAGTTTATTTCTAAAAACCCATTTAGTTCCTATAGTAGACTTATTACTAGGCCTATCAACTAATGTCCAAACTTGACTTCTCTCAAATTGATTTAATTATTCTTGCATGGCCAATTTCCAATAGTAATCTTTTAATGCTTCTTTGATATTTTTAGGCTCAGTGCATGAAATGAATGCAATATTTCTAGCAAGTCTAAGAGAAGATCTAGTGGTTACCCTTCTGGATGGATCACCCAAAATCTCACCACCTTTGACATAGTTGAACTCCCTTGGAAAGGTGACCTCCTTTTCTTCTAGAGTCATGTCCTTCAATGCTTCTAGAGGTGGATCTTGTGCTTCTTCTCCTTTGGTTGGATTTTCATCCACCTTTGATGATTGCCCACCACCATTGGCTTCAAAAATCCCTACATCACCATCATCACAAGAATCCTTCCTCAGAAGGAGGCTATCATCGAAAACCACATGTATAGAATCTTCAACAACTAAAGTTCTTTTATTAAATACTCGATAGACTTTAGAATTTAAAGAGTACCCTAAGAAAATAACTTCATCACTTTTAGCATCAAATTTACCTAAATTGTCTTTTCCATTGTACAAAACAAAACACTTGGATCCAAATGGATGAAAATAGCTAATGTTAGGATTCTTGGATTTTAAAATCTCATAAGGACTTTTCTTTAAAATTAGCCTAATCATTACTCGATTTATTATGTAGCAAGTCGTATTTGTGGCTTTCGCCTAATAATTCTTCGGTAAATTGTTTTCACAAAGCATGGTTCTAGCCATTTCTTCTAAAGTTTGCTTTTTCCTCTCAACTACCCCATTTTGTTGAGGACTGCGAGGAGCGAAAAAATTATGGCTTATACTATTTGGGTTACAAAAATCCTCAAAACCTAAAATTTGAAATTCGGTACCATGGTCACTTCTAATATGAGAAATAGTTTGACCAACATCATTTTGAGAAAAATTTGAAAATGTGATGAACTTTTCTAAAGCCTTATCCTTGGTATTTAAAATTAGAACCCAAGTGTATCTAGAGTAGTCATCAACTAAAACAAATGCATATGATTTTCCACCCAAGCTCATTGTCCTAATAGGGCCAAAAAGATCCATGTGGATCAATTGTAAAACTCTACTAGTTGAAACATCATTAATAGGTTTAAATGAAGTTCTTTTATGTTTGCATTTTGCACATGCATCACAAATTTTATCAAGTGAAAACTTAATTTTAGGCAAACCTCTAACTAGATATTTTGAAACCAATTTTTCTAAACCACTCATGCTTGCATGTCCTAGTTTTCTATGCCATAGCCATGAGTCATGTTCATCTTTAGCGACAAAGCATGCATTTGAAATGTGTATGTCATCTAATTGCACCATATAAATATTTCCTATGTGATGACCAATGAGCATTGTTTGATTTGTTTCAATGTTTAAAATTTTGCAACCATGTAAATCTAAGAGAACATTAAACCTTTATCGCAAATTGAGTAATGCTCAATAAATTATGCTTAAAATCGTCGACATACAAGAAATTATCAATGAGTATGGAAGAGTGATTACCAATGGAACCAATTCCTTCCATGTAACCTTTGGAGTTGTCACCAAATGTCATTACTCCCCCACCATTTGTCTTTAGCTCCAAGAATCTACTCTTGTCACCGGTCATGTGTCTTGAGCATCCACTATCAAGGTACCATGAATTTGCGCATGTATATTTGGCCTTGTAGAAATGCTCCCCAAAAAATTAAGCCTTGGTTTTTGGTACCTAAATCATTTTGGGTCCATGAGTATTATCTCCCCAAAACTTGATTCCCTTGGGAATCCAAGAAGCAATGGCATGAATATTTTTAGAATCAACTAGTTCCTTAGGAATTTACGCACTTCTAATCCTTTTACTTCTAGAGGGCCTTTGGAAGCCTCTTTGTTTGTGGTTGCCAAAGTTTTTTTTTACATAGTTGGGTTTTGAAGATTCACCTTTTTCAAAACTAGTTTTCCCAACTTTGTTCAAAAAAGCCTTGAGATCATTCACCTCATTATGGTGATGATCATAAAAATCAGAAAGAATGTTATTTAAATCAACATTTTCTTTTTCAAAACATTTTAGATTGTCTTGCAAATCAGAAACTTTCTTTTCAAGTTTAGAGTTGGTTTTGGGCAAATAATTGTTTTGGTTTGTCAAATCGGAAATCATGGTTTTCAAAACACTCTCATGCTTGCATCTTCAAAGCTATCCCCAAGGCTGCTAACATTGTGGTAGATAGGTTAGCGAAGTCATGTATAGGGTGACTCCAAGGCTGTAACTGTTGTTATGGTCGTGTCTAGGTCATGTAGGATTTATCCATGGTTGTACCTTTGCCTTTGGTTGTAGTTATTGTCAATTTATTAATAAAATATATTTGGCACTCTTTTTCTCCTTCCGTTGTCGGCTGGTGTACCTTACGTTGTACCGAAAGATACGAAGGGGTTTTTTAACGAGGCCTCAATTCTTACAAAAAAAATCTATTCCTTGTATTTCTCAACCAACTCATCATAAACCTCTTGTAACTCATCGTAAGCTTCCTGAAGCTCATCAAAAGTGAAATCAAATATATATGAGTTAAAGGTTAACGTAGGATCTTCTTCAAGAGCCACAGGAAAAATGTTGGCAACTTCTTGCTCCTCTTCATCGGATGATTCCTCATCACTCCAAGTAGCAACATTTGCCTTGAGCTTCTTCTTCTTCTTCCCGAAGCTCTTCCTTTTGAGTTGGGGACACTCGGTTCTTATGTGCCCAGGCTTCTTGCAGAAATAGCATATGAGTTGATCCTTCTCTTCCTCCTTATTCTTGTTCTTGAAGTCTTCTTTTCAGTTAAACTTTCTTCCTCTATTAGACTTCATGAACCAAGTGAATCTTTTGGCTAGCATAGCCATATCTTCGTCTTCATCCTCACTCGATTCACTCTCTTCAAAAGAAGCTTCGAGAGCAATTCCAAGTTTCTTCTTCTATACCTTTGTCTTCTCAATCTTTTTTTCTTCTATTCTATTCTCTTCTTCTCTTCCTTGCTTCATGATCTCATGAATAAGAAGAGAACCCATGAGAGCATCAAGCTTCAAAGTCTTCAAATCCTTTGCCTCGATGATGGTAGTTCTTTTTCCATCCCATGACTTGGGAAGAGAATAGAGAAGCTTTCGGACAAGCTTGTCTTCGAGAATAACTTCACTGAAGCTTTTGAGACTTTTGACGATGACAGAGAAGCAATCGAACATCTTTGTGACATTCTCATTAGGCTCCATCTTGAAATTCTCGTAGCTTAAGTTGAGGAGTCCAATCTTGATCTCCTTTACATCATTGGTACCCTCATAAGTGGTCTCGAGCGTGTCCCACACATTTTTTGAACTTGTACATGAAGACATGTTCGAGTACATATCTGATCCAAGTGCACAAAAGAGCATGTGCAAGGCCTTGTCGTTTACTTGTAGCTTTCTTCTTTCATCATCCGTCATCTCATGCTTTAATTTTGGAACTTGCCTATCTCCTTCTTGCTTCATCGAAATGGATGGTCCATCTTTGATTACATCCCAAAGGACATAATCATTTGACTTGATGAATAGCCTCATCCGATTCTTCCAATATGGATAGTTGTCTCTATTGAAGAAAGGCAGTTTGGTGATCGATTGAGAGTCGTACAAGTTTTGAGTGGAGGTGGATGCCATGGCTTGATTGTTGGATTGATGTATCTCTCCTAGAATCGACTCAAAAGGATGTTAACCCTTCCAATGAGTGTAGCTCTGATGCCAATTGTTGAGATGATCAATCGAATGCAAATGGAAGTTGATCAAAAGAAGGAAGTTGGTAAGAAAAAAATTGATGGACAAAATATTTAGAGCGGTTTAAACTTCTAACAAGTTTTACATCCACTACCTTAGCTCCCCACTAAGGATTTTAAATAATTCCCTAATGAATTCATCCCCTTTTCTAGGGTTAGGAGGAAACCGTTACAAATTGATCAAGCTTTCTACCCAAAGCTTGATCAAGATCACTCTTTTATAAGAAATTGTGGAAAACTGAAATTAACCTCTCAAAAGGCTAATATTTTGCCCAAATTACATGTTTACTCTCCCCAAAATTGAAATAAAAGATTACAATGAAATTACACAAGTTGGGTACAAGGGTTTGACTTTAAAAGGCTCAAAGAGATTGGATTTTAGCTTGAATGCTTCTCACTTGATGAATAGTTGTTGATGTAGCTTTTGACTCTTGCTTTTATATCCCCTCATTGATTTCTAACCGTTTAGGTAGCTGAGATCATAAATAGAGTCGTTGGTGACTATTTCCCCCAATAAATGCACTTCTCAGGCAGGGCGTATCGGTACACAGGAGCCCCGTTTTGGTACCTGTAAGACAGAAACTAGTCATTGCAAGAGTAAATGCAGGGGCATATCGATACACGGGAGGGCTTATCAGAACGGTCTTAGTGTAAAATGGGGGTTGTATTGAAACGACTTAGGCCGTATTGGTACGGATTTTGCTCACTATAATCTAAGGAAAAAGTCTTTGGAAAATTGCATCGGTACGCCTAAGAGGCGTATGAAAACGAAAAGCTTGTTTTTGCAAAGGCGTATCAAAACATACATAACCGTATCGGTATGGTATAACTGACTTTTAAAGATTTTAACTGAAATTCAACGGTCGAAAAATTTAATGCAAATATTTTAAAAATCTTAAAACCCCGTACCGGTACACTGACGTGTCGTCCCGAATTGAGGATCGGTACCCTAAGACCTCTATCGAAACTTATAAGTATAAAACCCAAGTTGAAGGCCATATTGAAACGGGCAGGCCCGCATTGGAACACCATATCGAAACAAGGTGAGCCATATCGAAATGACATGTTCAATTAAAATTCCATCAGGCAAAAACCGTCATTGTTGAAATAAGAATGTAAAAATCTCGACCATTAGATATTGTTAGTATCATTATCATAGACACTGTATGTTGAAATAGGCATTACTATAACTATTAAATATAGGCATCGTCATTGTCATCAAATTTTTGGATATTGAAATATTGGTTATAGATATTGATAATGGTATATTAATTACTGACATAGATATTGAGACATTAATCATTGATTGGGATATTGGAAACATTGGTCATTAACATTGCCACTGAAATATCCACATTGTTATTTCTATAGGCATTGCTATAAATATTGTCATTGGAAATAATAATTGGTATTGTTATTGTTATTGAAACATTGGCATTGAAACATCGATCATTGATATTGTTATTGGAAATATTGCATATTGAACCTTAGATTCGAAAGGACATTGGATACAGTTGGCATACCATAGAATTCATGAGCACATTGGTACGGGTGGACTACGGTCCTTGGGCTACGACCTTTATTGTGGCGAGATGGAGGGATGTTTGTGTTATTGTTCAAATGGCGAGGCGGAAGGACTAGACCATTTATTGATTTGGCGAGGCGTAGGAATTCATGTATCCACTATCTTATTTCGATCCAAGGGAATACTATTAAAATATGTCAAGAATATTTTCTTAAATATTGTCATAGTATTGATTTCGTATACCATTGACATTAACATGGTTGTGGTATTATTAAAGTAATGTCATTGCCCTAGCATGTTATGAGTTGCATACCATCGTATTTATTGTTAACTATGACTACCTCACTAGGTAAAGTATGCCTAATTTATCTTATCCCATGCATTTCAGGTTAAACATAACAATGACAGGAGACCAGAGCAGTCGAGGGATTATGGCAAGTCACTATTAAGCTAAAGTAAGGTATTCCACCCTTATAAACTACTAGTATGGTGGCAAAGTAGTTAAACTAGTAACATATGGACCCTTTGATATGTGTGTATTACTTGTAGTTTGGGTAGGTGCAAAAAGGGCCTTAAATAGTATGTTGAAGTTAGCTTGAAAACAACCATATATGCATAAATGGCCTAAGATAGTAAAAACTTAGTAAACGTATTCGAATGGTCCCGAACTTTAGCATGCTGGTAGATTATGGTATTGAAATATTGTGCATAAAATTTCATTACATTTGGACACCTACTGGTAGGTTAATTTAGCCAAAAACCAACTAAAATCTAGCATTACAGGTTAGACGTCTTGTTTCGATACAACCCTTTTAAATAAGGTTACTGGAAAACAAGGTAAAGCTAGGCGTATCGATACAACTTAGAGTCATTTTGATATAATTTGCTATTGTCAAGATTCGTTTCAATACGTGCCTAACCCGTATCGAAACGAGTCAATAGTCAAAGTCAACGAAGGTCAATTTGTATCGGAACATGACTTACTTGTTTTGATATGTTATTGGGTAGAATCGATATTAGGATTAATTTTTGTGCATACGTTTCTAAATGGCTCAAGGCTTTTTGATACAAGAATAGTTAAGTTGGTAAAAAGACATAGATTATAATTTTTCAATGTTTACAGATTGATGACTAATTATTGTATGGGCTAATTGAATGGGTAATTGACCCCAGAATGGCATGAAAATTTACAGGCTCATTATTTATAAGTCGAATTTCATTATAGTAAGGTTAACTTCAAATAAGGGTCTCTAAAACACTAATATTACATTTTATTCCCTAAAACTTATAGCGCTTACAATTTGATCCTTACCGGCTAGTCTTTATTCGTATTGAATTAAATTGGACTAAGACCTAAATTTTGGTAACGCTTGATGACCATAAT